>JAULBY010059179.1:0-10667 GCA_032358315.1 Ophiocytium majus
CCCCACAGGCTTCGGCCTGGCATTTTGCCCCAGCCACGGCAGTATCTGGGCTTTGCAGCCTTTTAGGTTTCTTTCACATTCGGCAGCATGCTTACTTAGCCCACAAGGGCACCTACTGACCAGTTCGTGCAGGGTGGGGGGCTGCTTGGCCTGGATCAGATGCATGGATGAATCACCCCATGGTCTTTGGCAGAGTGGCCCTGCCAGGGGCGCATCATGGGCTTGGCAACCTTTTACGGTTGTTTCACACGATGTGCCTGCATACCACATCGATTGAGCGTGTACGCCCAGATAGGCATACATATATATATATGGTGAAGTACTCCACCGGCATACTTAAACAAGTATTACCGGTATATCAGTGCAGGTGCACTGCCGTCATACAGACTTGTGCAGAACTCGCACAGTGCTTGCACATCACAGTCACACCTCACACCTACATGCCCTGCTACACTGAGCTTGCTCCCCACCCCCCCGGCCCCCAACTCCTACCCTCCTGCCGCTGCTGGCACCGACAGCGAGTTTCACTCATGCACCTGACACCCACATGCGCTGCCCCCCCCCCCCCACACACACTCTCTTTCCTGCCGCCGCTGCCGACCCCATAGCGAGTTGTACTTCAAAACGCTGACTCCGCTGGCAATGGCGGCAATAATGGTGGCGTGGTGCGCGGTCCGTCGCTCCTACGCCCACCGCTGGCAGACCTGCACCAGCTCGCTGCTCATCCTGTCCTTCCTGGTGCTCCCAGGGGTGTCCACCACCATTTTCAGGTAGGGTAAGACCCATGTATACCCAAGTGTTGTGTGCTCAGGCACTGCGTACCCAAGTATACCCAGGTACACTGGCCGTTATATCGGCCGTGAGCTGGTGCTCCCAGGGGTGTACACCACCATTTTCAGGTAGGGTAGACCCGTGTATACCCAAGTATTGTGTACCCAGGTATATGGCAGCCGAAGGCTCGACCTCCCAGGGGTTACCCTACATGGAGGGTAGACCCAGGTGTACCCAAGTATTGTGTACCCAGGCATATAGCAGCCGATAGCTGGTGCTGCCAGGGGTGTACCACCATTTTCAGGTAGGGTATACCTGGGTATACCCAAGTATTGTATGCTCAGGTACTGTGTACACAGGCATAACAGGTATACCAGGCCTTAGCTCGTCCACCACTATTTTTATGTAGGTTAGACCCAGGTATACCCAAGTATTGTGTACCCAGGTATATAACCTTACCCTCGTTGGTTATGCGTGTCAGACCCGCCAAGTCGTTTGTTCGCATCACCCCCCCCAAAGTCTCATTCCCTCCACTCTCCCTCCCTCTCAGGGCTACGTCTGACTCAGCTGCTGGACAGTTACCAGCTTGCAGCCAAGTACTAATAGGAGGTCGAGCCCTAGCCTGCCGGCGGCTCAGGCCTGCCCGCTAGCACTTCTGTGCTCGTGTGCGTACACTGCCGGGCATGTGCCATGGCCACCCATGGGCGTGCTGGCATGCATGACATGGGCTCTTGCACGCCCACGAGTGCAAACACACAACAACTACACACACACACATCGCACAAGTAAGCCCTGTTGGTAGTTGTACTCTGAATCCTCCCCAGCCCTCAAGGACACTGACCGGCGCGTGTAGGTGTGGGGGCTGTCTGGCGCTTTTCACCGGGTGGACAAATCACCCCACAGGCTTCGGCCGGGCATTTTGCCCCAGTCACGGCAGTATCTGGGCTTAGCAGCCTTTTAGGTTTCTTTCTCAAACGGGAGCGGAGCAGAAGGTGCCCATACTTTGACATTGTTCTCATGCATGCACACACGCTCTCTTTCTTGCAGGGCTTTCCCCTGCGACAGCTTCGATGATGGCACATCATGGCTGAAGGCCGACTACTCCCTCAGCTGCCAGACGGGAACTCACAGGGCCGTCGTTGGCTACGCGGCGTTCATGCTCGTCCTGTACCCGCTAGGTGCGTTTGTGGCTACTTGAGGTGCCAATATTGTGTACCACAGAAGTATACTAGACTTCTAGAAGTACTTCATAGTATATACCATACTTCGAATTACATGTATTCCGTAGTGCCTTAATACCTAAAGTATGTGTGTACCTGAAGTTCATTTCCAAAGTATACGAGCTCACAGGGCTGCGGTCGGCTACGCGGCGTTCATGCTGGTCCTGTACCCCTAGCTGCGTCGGCGGCTTCTTCCAGTGCATATAGTTCGTACTGCAAAAGTACACCAGAGGTACTACATAAGCATATATATATATATATAGCATTTGATTTACTGGTACCATATACTCGACGTATGCATACTACCGTAGTACATACTACTACTTCAAGTACATGTGTACTTTGAAGTACTTCAGAAGTACTTCAAAAGTACTTCTGAAGTACTGCAGAAGTCCTTCAGAAGTACAAGTTTCGAAGTATACGAGCTCACAGGGCCGCGTTGGCTACGCTGCGTTCGTGCTCGTCCTGTAACCCCTAGGTGCGCTTGCGGCTACACAGTCAGTGAAGTCGCCAACTCCTTGTGTCGGACATGCTCTCGCTGCCCCGCACTTCCTGCCCATTGCTCACTGCCCATGGGTGAACCGGTTGCATCTGCGCGTGCCAGAATCTGGCCCAGATACTTGAAGCAGTTTAGAGGGTGGTTCACAAGTTTATGCCAGTCATGTATGCACAGACAATATCGGCAAATGAGTGTCTGCTGGCATGATAACAGGGCGCATGCTCCATTGCCTCTGCCACCGCCACTGCAGGGGTGCCTGCCGTGTACTTCTACCTCCTCTGGCGCAGCCGTGAGGTGAGTCATGTCCTATGAGTAGTAGCTGTCAGTTACACAAGTAATGTACCTTGTTGCTATTATATTATGGTATGTGTGTGTGGCGTCACAGTGGCACACAAGCCTGACCTTGGATTATGTGACACGATGGTGCTTGCGTGGTGCTGTAGCAGCTTGCTGCTGCCGCCACCAGCGCCGTTGGGTGTATGCGAACGACCCGTGCTTGCATGTACAGACATGGCATTCTGCAATCGTTGTGCATACACATGTGATGCATGTGCTACATATGAAGTACATCGCAAACTGTTGTACGGACGGTACAAGTCAGTATGCATGCAGTGACACGAGCACCACGTGTGTGCACTCTCATGTACAGGCACTCATGTACGCATACGCTACTACTATTGTATGTATACATGCGCTGCTGCTGTTAGGCCTGCGCCGCTCAGAACCTCCCCCACCCCCTTCACCCCCAACGTGTGCAAACACTCGCAGCTGCTGTGCCCGGATGGCGCACGAGGCATCCCGCTGGCTGATGCGGTGGCTCTGCGCAATCAGCACACCCAACAGCTCACGGGCCTGCAGTTCCTCTACAAGAGCTACCGCCCACAGGTGTGTGCCTGTAGGGCCGCATAACTCCGTATTCGTCCCAAAAAATGACAGGAAGAAGATAAGATGAAAAAGAAAGCCGTAATATTTATCCCCAAACTGGCACCAGAAAATGCGCAAAAAATGGTCCTGAACAAGAGCTTTTTTGCATTTAACAAGAGCATTGTATACTGTTTGTACAGAGTCATGTGGGTGACTGTGACTGTGACAGGCCTGTGGACCCCACACCAAAGCTCATACCGCACTAATACAAGGCGCACTAAACTGCGAGTGCACTGTATCCGTCATGGCTTTGTACAGGCCTGGTGGTACGAGCTGTTTATGGTGAACCCATGTTTGAACAAGGCATCAACGGTTCATGTCCGCACTTCAAGTACATTAATTAGCATTTTTGGGAACGTTGACGATGTCCACATCCGCCCCGTGCCTTCCCTACCCGGCGTGACGTTGTACAGGCATGGTGGTACGAGCTGGTGGAGACGGGACGCAGGCTCATACTCACGGGCTTCCTGGTGCTCCTCCTGCCAGGCAGCGGCACTCAGCTGGCCGTCGGCCTCGTGGTAATTGTGGTAAGTACTGGTGGCCCAATGCACTGTGCAGGGGCATGGCTTGTGGTGTCATGCAAGGTGCCGCGCACACAGCGTGGCTGCCGTAGCGGCTGCTTGTTTGCTCGTGCGTGGCTGCTGCTGCTGGTGCCGTTGCTGCTGCTGTGGCTGCTGCTCCTGCTGTCACTGCTGCACTCAGCTGGACGTTGGCCTAGTGGTAATTGTGGTGGGTGGTGCGTGCATGTGACATTATATGCCATTATGCTGCACTATGTTTAGTGATGGGTCACGGCGTATAACGTGTTTTATACATCATACAACATGCGGCGTATTTATACGCCCAAAAACGCGATATACAGTGTATTTGCCGTATAAATACATTCGTCTGTATACGTTATATGCCGTATTTACATACGTTGTACGGTGTATAATGCGAAGTTTATACGCTGTGACCCATCACTATGATGCACACCATGCAGCGGGCATGGCTGTGGCGTCATGCAAGGTGCTGCGCGCACAGTCTAGCTGCTGCGGCTGCTTGTTGGTGCGTGGTTGGCTGCTGCTGGTGCTACTGTACTGTTGCTGCTGTTAGCGGTGGTGCTGCTGGTGGTGGTGCTGCTGTTGCTGAAACTGCTGCTGCGGCAGCAGCTGCTGGTGCTGTCCACCACGGTGGCGGCAACACTGGTGGCAAAAGCGCCGACATATCACATCTCTGACATGGACATGCCACTCCCTAGGGCCCTGTGCACGACACTGCTACACATGCTGTGCATCCCGCCGCACGCAAGGCATACATTCAATGCGCACTGGCGCAATGTCATGCCAGCCTCACACGCACGTGCCCGCTCCCACACATGCCTTTTTCTCTTTGTGCGCCGGCGACGCAATGGCATACATTCCACGCACACTGGCATGGTCGCATGACCCCACATTCGTAAGCCCCCAATCGATTTTCGCAGGCGTCCGTGCTGGTGTCGCGCAATGTATAAGCCTTTTTCTCTACAGGCGCTGGAGATGCAATGGCGTACTACATGCCACACGCGCTGTCACAATGACATATTCACCCAATCCAACATAGCATTTATGCACATGTGCAATCGTATTGCGCAGGCGTCCATGCTGGTGTCGCGCACATACAGACCCTTTGTCTGCGCCGGTGACGCCAAGCTGCACCTGGCGGCGCAGGTGCAGATATTCCTGGCGCTGCTGGTGGGCCTGCTCATACAGGTTAGTGGGCTTTGTTTTATACATCCATGGTACCACTGTATAGTATGTATGAAATACTTCAGAAATAGTATATATATACTTCAACTTGAAGTATCACAAGGGTGGGCTTTTTTTTGCTGGGTTGGAACCATCTCACGGCCAGCGCAGTGTATGCACATGATGGTGCACGTCAAGATGTGCAGCACTACACACAAGCATGCTTTGAGGCGAGGGCCAGGCGTACGGGGCAGTGCACTGCCTATGCCATAGGTATCATTACCGCGCTTTGTTTCTGCTGGTTTGGGACCATCTCACGGCTAGCGCGGCATGTGCACATCATGATGCATATTATGATGTCACAGCACTGATGTGCACCTACACACAAAAGTATATATGTATCACTAGTAGTAGCACCAAGGTGGGCTTTGTTTTTGCTGGGTTGGAACCATCTCACGGCTAGCGCAGCATATGCACATCGTGATGCATACGAAGATGTGAAACCGCACACAGGCATGCTGCGAGGCGAGGGCGTGCGGCGGCTCGGCAGCCCGGTGTGTGGGACCAGGCGCATTGGGGCAGTTTACAATACATATGTCAATAAGTATACTTTTCAGCTGCTTAAAGTATATATATATATATATATATATCACAATAGGTGCGTCAACTAGTGTATGCAGTACTACAATACACTGTGTTTGTGTGTGTGCATACACTGCCGGGCGACCGCCATTGCTACGAGCGTGCTGGCACGCATGGCATGGGCAAAGTAGTATACTTCAGAAGAATGTATTACAATACACTGCGTTTGTGTGCATACTGCTGGTTCTGCCATGGCCACGAGCGTGCTGACATGCATGGCATGGGCTCTTGCACGCCCACTAAGTGCAAATAAGCAAGACTACCGGTGCAATATACCTGCTGCTGCCTATGCCATAAGTACCATAACTGGCAGCTTGGTGGTGCCTTATGCGCCCTTCACTTGTGTTTTTTTGTTTTCTCGCTTATGCCCTCTACTGTCACCGGCGAGCAAAAGGCACCCGGCCGGGCACACCAGGCACTGCTGCCTGCGCACAGTATCTGTGTGGCCCTTTTTCATGACAAGCTGTGCATACTCCAGAAAGATGTTGGCCACAGCTGATCACACATATAGAATCCGCGCTTCGGTAGGTGCGAGATCTGCTGCTTCTTGTTAGGCGCCATCTTTGCTTTGTTCACCCCTTTGCATGGGTCCGCCCAGGGTGACGGCCCGTACCGGTGAGGAGACCTAGAGCTCATCGCTCCTAGATTAGTTTTCATATAGCACACAGATGGATGACACAGACACCCCTCAACCGCCCCAGTGCCTCCTCCCCAGCGGAAAAAAAAATGCGCATGTATGCAGCGGCGCCTCTGCTCCACAGCAAGTTACACCGCTGCCTGCGCGCTGTGTGGTGTGTGCCAAAACTGCCCAGGTTGATGGCATGGTATGTATGGTTTTGTGTCCTTCATTGTCCCGCGTGCTGTTGCGGTCGAGCGGGCGCAAAATCACCCGCTTGTGTCGGTTTGAACACCAGGCACTGGTTGTGAACAGTCTGCGCGCGGCCTTAAGAGCACCACACAGGTCTGTGTGTGTTTGTAAAGATGTACATGTGCTGTACACATACTTCCAAGTACGAATGAACATGAACATGTACATGTGAATAAATTTGAACATTCACATGCCAGTGAACATGAACATGTACATATGGATGAACATGACCATGTACATGTGAATGAACATGAATGATTACATGTGGATGAACATGAAGTTGAATGCTGCCGCGACGTGCAGGTCGACAGCGCCACCGACGATGGTCTGAACCAGGACGCCCTGGGAGGCATACTCATTGTCCTCACGGCAGGCGTATTCATTCTCGGCGCCTATGTTGGCTGGACACAGGTGCGTCTATACCTCGAAGTTTATGCACACGCGCTGCCGCTGCGTGTGGTTTGCAGTTGGTGTGTGTGTATGTGTGCTTGCATAGTGACAATGTGCAGTGGCGCCATGTGGCACTGGTAATACTATGTATGCCACTACCAGTGTGAGGTATACGGCGTACTTGTTTGACTTGCTACGTCACCCGCATACCATGTGCATAGGCCTTTCCGCGCCCCAAGCCGAGTTTAATACCGGTGCAGTGCAAACGTCATGGTAGGCCCACACGTATATACTTCGTATGTGAGGCCGGCTGCAAGGCTTGCTACACACATGCGCAGGACTCCACCATGTTGGCGCAAATAATTACAGATTATTGGGCATCGTAGCAGGCTGCGTGGTTACAGGGTGCTCCCGTACGCGCAGCAATACGCCACATGCCAAGTACTTGAAGTATGCACCTACACTACTAGTACACTACTTGGAATCGCATATACACATGCTATGGTATTCATTGTTATGCCGTGGCCCATAGCTTGCATTCCCCTCGCGCTGCATGCATGTGCACTCGCTGCAGGCCAAGGCCCTTGCTTGCACCAATGCACCACATGCCATGCATGTGTCTACCAGTACACTAGTGTACTACTTCGAATTACTTGAAACATGTGTACTTGAAGTATGCACTTCGTTATACGGCATGTATTCATTACGCCACATGCCATATCTATATACTTCGAGAAGTATACTGACAGCATACTACGTGAGCGCCAGTATTGATCTTGGTTGTAGGGGGTTGAGAGTATGCGTATAAGCTGCCGGGCACGCACCATTGCTGCGTGCATGCCGGCACGCATAGCTTGGGCCCTTGCACACCCACAAGTGCAAATAAATAACACTGCTTCAGGTAGGTATGAAATACACATCTTATAGGGCATGTATCCATACAGAAGCATGCCGTGGCCCATAGCCCACATTCCCCTCACACTGCACGCGTGTGTGCCACCGTCCGCAGGCCAAAGCCCTCGCGCGCACCAATACCTCACATGCCGTGTATGTGTACTTCAAGAAGCAAAAAGCAAAGTAAAAAGCACATACTGCTAATATACTACCTGAAGCATGTACACGTGTTATACAGCGGCATCCAATGATATGCCCTGGCCCATAGCTACTCATCTCACATGGCCGCCGACCGCTGTGCACATGTGTCGGCAGGCCAATGCCCTCGCGCGCACAAATACACCACATGCAGTATACTACTGTACTTTCCTAGTATACTTCAAAGTACTACTTGGAGTACATACACATGTTTACAGTTATGCCGTGGCCCGTAGGTCATATGGCCGTGCACTGCATGCATGTGTGCGCACCGTCCGCAGGCCAAGGCCCTTGCGCGCACCATGTCCGCCGGCTCCGAAGCCTTCTACAAGACCCTCAAGGCCCGCTCCCCCATCAGCAAGCTCAGAAAAAAGCGCACAGACCTCAAGCTCAGCGCCAGCAACGCCGGCGCCAGCGTCCGGGGCGGCAGGGGCGTGAACGTAACTGTCCAGCACGACAGTGATGAAGAGGGCTTGGATGTTGTGTCGCCTGCGGGCTCAGAGTGCGCTACGCCCCAGATGTCGCCTTTCGCGCAGTGGGGCGGTGACATCGACGCCGAAGAGGTGAGGGTTGATGCTGTACATACTGCAGAAGTATACTTCAGTACTTCAATAGTATATGGTACGTATTATAATATATTACGTGTAGAAGTATACTTCAGAAGTACATGCATACTGTACCGGTACATGTTGTATGTGGTGATACGTACTTCAAGTTGTGTTGCCTGCGGGCTCAGAGTGCGCGACGCCCCAGGTGTCGCCTTTTGCGCAGTGGGGCGGCGGTGATGCCGACGCCGACGAGGTAAGAGTAAGAGTCAACATGTACATGTACTAGCGACATACTGCTGTAGTACTTCGAAGTACTATACATGTACTACTTCTTCAAGTATGTCGAGGTATATACTTCGGAAGTATATATACTTCACGTATACTTCAAGGACTTTAGTACTACTACGTAGTAGCATAGTTCGAAGTATTATTTCTAATGAAGGTGTTTTGTTTTACTTCTTGAAAAAAATGGTTACAACTTAAAGCAAGCATCGCTGCCATGAGCATGCAGCTCCGTACTCCGAGGCGCACACTTCGCCACGGTGACTGCTCTCTTGCACAGGGCTGGTGGCATCGCCCATCGGTATGTTCCTGCGTGTCACGGTGTTAGTAGCAGGCACATGTCATGCCGTGGCCCCATGTGCCAGGCGTGACAGCAGTCATGCTGCACTATGCCACCGTGCTTGCAGGTGCTGTGGACCATTGCGCTGAAGCCCACTGTGCGACCTTGACACCTGAGCACTCCAGCGGTGTGCGCAGCGCAGCATGTCAACAGCGGTACTCAGCACCACCCAACGATAATGAATTACTGCATACTAGTACTTCAGAAGTACTACGTAGTACTCACCACTGCTGTATCAACAGAGATGTTTGAGCTTGGCACCGATCTCATGGTACCTAAATACTTCGAAGTATACTGTACTACTATTGGTTTTATTATTTGCACTTGTGGGCATGCAAGAGCCCATGTCATGCATGCCAGCACGGCCACGGGTGGCCATGGCACATGCCCGGCAAAGTATGCATGCGAACACAGAAGTGCTAGCGAGCAGGCCTGAGCCGCCGGCAGGCTAGGGCTCGACCTGCCAGGGTAGTGTTTATAATACACAATTCAACATAGCTAGAGATCTACAACCAATGTCCGAATTTAGGCGCTGACTACTGTAGTACTACAGTGGTACATGGAAGCTATGTCACATAGCTATTACTTCAAGTACTATACAAGTGTATGTACATCTGTTACAAATGTCCGAATTCAGGCGCTGACGGTGCTGTGAGATGGGCCGCTGCCTCATCCAGGCGCTGACTGTGTTGTGCCGCTGCCCCATGACCTGCCCTGCCACTGATTTTTCTCTCCCCAGGGGGCACCACGGGTGGCGGCGGTGCGGTCATGGAAGGATAATGAGGCAGATGATGCCTGGCCAGACACACAGGAGCTGCGACAAGGCGCCGAAACTTCAACTACTACTTCAACTATGGCGGACACGCACAAGTAACGGCTAGACAAGGCCCTCTCTGCCTCCTCTACTTCAAGAAGTATGAAAGATTGGGTGTTATTTAGGGTGTAGAGGAAGCAACATCCCAAGCTCCCCGTGGTTGCTTCTACAACCATTTGGGTGCCCCCACACAGTAGGCGTAGGGGTGTGGGACGCGCCTGGCCCGGCTGCCGTCCTCGGGACTGTTCCTCCATTTGTTTGTGGTGTGTCTGTGCTTTGCCGGTGGCTGGCAGTGGCTGTGTGTTAGTGTGCTGTTGCGCCACTCCTTGGCGGCTGCCACAGGGGCCTGTGGGCTGCCAGGGTCCGGTGGCTGCCCAGCACACACTCTCTGTTGGGCAACACCTCAGCCACCACTGTGTGGATGTGCACACTGGCACACTGCTTTAAAGGTGGTTGTGCATACTTGAGCTCGGGTGAGTACACCCCCCAATGAAACTGTTATGGTATTGGCGTTGTGCGTAGGCCGGTCATGATGCTAGAAGGATGTGGCTGTGTACAGCACACAAGTGCT
>JAULBY010059190.1:0-10665 GCA_032358315.1 Ophiocytium majus
CTGATTGCAGCAGCATGTGTCTCTCGCACTGCTCTCTCGCACTGCTGTGCCTGCGTGCCAACCCCGAGCAAAAATATTGTATATATATATATAGGGTATATTTATGAGTGTTAGCTTATTATTATACATACGTGTGTATATGCTTATGCGCTGGCCATGGACACGGGATGGCGCGCTGAGCACAGTGACAGCACAAGGAATAGGTGCTGAGCTGCAACCATGCATGACCGGGGGGGGGGGGGACATCATACACAAATTATAGATATTGACGTCGTACTTGTACCCCACCCCCATACCATATCACAAAGAAAGCGTTGTGCAGTGTACCAAGTACGCCACCCATTTGCAGCAGGCACATGTATCAATGCCTGCTGCGCGTGCACTCACCAGCCGTGGCGGCCAGTAGACATGCTGCGAGAAGTACGCCACCATGGCAAACGATGCCCTTCGCCACCGGAAGCTAGTCAGCCGAGCACCCCGTTCTGATGGCTCTGTGCACAGTACGTGTAACTCGCGGGAGCACAATGCATGGGCGCCAGTTGGTTGTTATGAGCATGCATGTGTGCCGATACCTTCGTCGCAGCGGTGTGCAACGGTGGCAGAGGGCAAGCTGCAGCGTGGGGCTGGAGCACACACAGAACAGTGCCGTGTGAGTGTGCAAGTTTACCACTGCACCGCGCTGACTGACTGCGCGCAACATGTACCAAAATACAAACACATCAAAAGGCTACTTGCTGCAGCCGTCACGACGTTGCAGCCGTCACCACGTTGACCGCTATGTGCCAAGCAGTAGTAACACAAGCGCCGTGCACGAAACGCACACCAGCATGCGCAATCCTGCAAGATAAGGCAAAGCGCAAAGCAATGTTAAAAGTGACCGCATCGCAGCTGCGCATGCATGCACTGCACCCTCCAGGCATTGCGCTGCAAAAGTAATTAATTTATTAAAATTTAATAAAATATGCATATAAAAAGTTAACTCACCAAGGCCGTGGCGGCTTAGACTGATCGGACCCGCGGGGACTGGCGTGCAGCAGCGCGAGCAGAGGGGGGGGAGTGAGCAGTGGCAGCGGCAGCAGCGGCGTCGCCTTCCACCAGATACGGAAACAGCGATTCCAACTCGGCAGTGACGGTGGGGTCATGTTGAATGCAGATGAGCGTGGGCTCTGTCCTCGCCATGGTGGCCTTAATGCCAGCGTGGATCCTGTAACGTCCATCAACATGTTGCAACAGGGTGGTCAGCACATGCATGCATCAGCGGCAGCATTGGCCACACATAAGTTGACGGTGGATGTGCAACACATTGTGCATGAGCATGTGCAGCTATTTGATGGTGGATGTGCATGAGCATGTGCAGCTATACGCGCAGACATGTGTAGAAGAACTCAACCGCCTGTGACACAAGCATTCTTGCACATGGACCTGTGGCAAACAACAGCATGTTTTTGGCAGCCTGCTTCGGCATGTGCACGCCGAACAATGCGACAACGGTTTCAACCAGTTTGCATGTGGGCTCACCACTTCGTCACATCTGAGTCCAGTGTTCTGCCAGCGCCGCCGCCACTCGCTGGTTTCTCCGCTTCAGTCTTCATGAGGTCCAGGAGCTTCTGTTAATCACCAAACCGACAACAAGAAAAACAATCATGTACGCACCAGCGTACACGCACTAGTCGTCAGTGAGGCTGTGCACATAGCGCAACAGATGTAGTGCATTAAACCTGCCACTCCAATGTGCTTCGCAAAGGGTGGCGGGCGTAGTGCAGGGCCCAGGGGCTGAATGAGGTGGGGGGCTGGGGTGGGGCTGAGCCCAGTACGGCAGGTGCCCCCATCAACGTGGCCACTAGTGGAGGAAGGTCCACTCTGGCACAGAGCATGCCATGGCACCGGCACTTGTGTAAGAATGCTGAATGCAACCAAGCTTTGCCCACCTTCTTGTAAGCTGTTGGGTCTGTGCAGAGCGCGGGTTCTGTGGTGACAAAGTCCGCTATGCGTGCAGTGATGGCGTGCATGATGCTCCTTGCGGGGGCCAGCATGGCATTCTGCAATGTACCGGTACAGGGCAAGTTATTCCAATGGGCAAGTTATTACACGAAGGACACACATGTGAAAACGACCGTTGGCTAAGCAGGCGAGTGATGCTGCTGCTGCCCTCCTGGTGGATGCTGCTGGTGCGTGATTTTCAACACCGCATGCTGCTGCAAAGGCTGTCAACGAAGGTCAAGGACTGTGAGCATGCATACCAGCAATGTGCACACACCTCGTGCAGCGATCTGGCCAGGAGTTTTTGGGAATCATCATAGCCGACGAGGCGGGCCACACTGCGGACATCTGCCTTGTCCGTCTGCTGCTTGGGGAATGTGACAGGATACGTCTTCCACAGCTTGGTGTGGTGGCTCGCGATGGGTTGTAACACATGGGTGTTGAGGAAGTGCTCCGTCGCCAGTTCAGCATTACCTGGGAATGCGGTGGCGACATCTCGCCACGCTCTGTCCAGCGTGTCCAGCCTCTCTGGCACTGACTTGCCCATGAACTGCTCATCGATGACATCCGCGGCCTGCACTAAGCTGGCAAAAATTGCCTTTCTCATGGCTGCAGTGAGTTTTGATTTAACTGTACTCACCGCATTGGTCATGTATTCTGCAGCAGGCACAGGCACAACACCCGCAACACGTATGTATATGTATTGTATAAAGTTGATCAGACTTTGTGCAAACAACCAGCAAAGCCAGATAATTTGCAACGCCGTATATCACACCAATCAAAGATAAGAAAACACACTCATGCGAAGTGCTACTTACTAGCGTTTCCCTTGGTGCGTTGCGCTGCTGCCTCAGGCTGCAGGTGCATGTACACGTCGGTGATAGTGGTGAGGAGGTTGCCGCCAGCGGTGACGAAGAAAAGGAACAAGGGCAAACTCCACAGCAGGGATGTCAGTGTGTTGTCCCGCGTGTTCCCGTTGCCAGATGCGCTGGCAGGAGCTTCCGTGCCCAGTGGCAAGTTGCCCTGGACCATCTGCAGTTGGGCCCAGTACACACACAAGGGGAACAGCACACACGGTTGTTGGGCCAGTATGGCACGCCAGCAGTACAGCAGTAGCAGCAGCTCCGAGTCAGATGGAGGGGGCGCCAGGCAGGTGACAACTTTTGCCGTGCTCGCGCACGGTAGGATGTATGCCCCCCCCCCCCCCCCCTTCCCTCCCCCCCCTGAGCCATGAGCAGCAGCTCGGCAGACAGCATGCCGCAGCTTTTGCCTATGACACGAGTGCATGTGCGACTGCCCGGGCCAGCGATACAGTGACAGGCTGCCAACGTGCTTCAGGCTCACCGTGACCCCAAGCAGCTTGCTGAACTCCACAAAAGACCAGCTCTGCCACTGCGTTGGCAGAGCTTCGAACCTGGAGACGACCTTCTTGGCTCGGCGCTCGTCCGCGTCGGCGCCGTGGGCGCCCTTACGCTTCTTGGTCCCCGCCGCTCCCCCCTCCTCGTCGTCAGAGGGCACCGGTGTCTCGTTCACCGGGGTCTCGTTCAACTGCCGGTTTTCCGTCCCGGGGTCGGGGTCGCTGGCGTTGCGCTTGCCATGCTTCCTCCGAGTGCCTTTGCCAGAATTCTGCCCGCCGTCCACCCCTCCGTCTGCGCCACTGGCCTGGCCGCCGTCCATGTCGGCCGCTGCCGCACAGGCGTGCTGGTGTGTTGAGTGATTTCGAATCAGATCCAGCGCAGCGCCCGCCCGGGGTCAAAGACAAACAATAGTGTTTTTTGGAACCACACCTATGTGTGCACGCACCGCCGGAGCTGACAGGCGTGTGTTCACAGTTATGACCGCTTGATTTGACCCGCCTGCTAGGCTCACCCACAGACCTCACCTTTGCGTCGTTGCCCCAGCTTAAGTAGTTACAGTTGCGGCACAGCAGTGGTGCACGGACTTCAACCAACATCCGTGCTGTAGTGACTACAGCCTGCATGAAATCATAAACAACCGGAACTTGAAGTAACGCACACGTGCGCACACGCACAAACCCCAAAAACCGAGCCGCATCTGTGATGTGCTACCGTATGTGTGTGCTGTTGTTGCCGTGCGAGCAGCGACTAGTCAAGTTAATTTCACAGATATGCTGAGAGACAAGACATAAATGGTGGACCAAGAGCTTAACAAGCACGTTCTTAGACTGCCTCCGGTGGCATTGACAGGCACAACAATGAATGGTGCTGCTAATGGTGCTGTTGTAAGTGTGTGCGCTAGAGCTCGTTGTGTCGCATCTGCAGGTATGCACTGGCCGCATGTGCACTGTCTGTGTCTTTGCCCCTAGTTTCACATGGTGCATGCTATGGTGATATGGAGTCAACATGTCATGAGTGCAGGGCAGCCATGGTGCACAATGACAGCAGAGCACTCTGGGACACGGAACTCGGGCAGAGCGCAGGCTGTGAGCACGGGCCTGTACAGCAGACTGAGTAGGCACAGGCGGCATAAAATCGTGCATTTAAATGTACATGATCAACTGCAGTTGTAGCAGGCGGCTAGGGCACATTGTTATGGAGGGAGCCTACCACTAACCGCGTGGTGCAGCCGCTGCGGCACCAGCTGTAGCTGCCTGTGCCTGCAGATGCTGCAGCTGTCGCAGGCGGTCGCGCTTTAACTCCTCCTCGTAGCAGGCATGGCTGTTGTACAAATACCGCTCAACCGGGTCGGCGGACATGTGCTGCACAACCGTGGTACTTGCACCGTTGCACAAGACAGACTCCAACGTGCATCTGGATTCCCCGCTGAAATGGCACCAGTGGTACATGTGGGATGTACATGTGGGCGTGTCCCAATATGCATCCTGCCGGGTAGAGTTCTACCTCCTTGGCGAGGCTGTACACATACTCCCCAGACACCTCATCAGACAGATGCACACTCCCCACTGGTGTGTACCGGACAAACTGCTGCACCATAGCCCACACAACGTGGCTCTGCTGGGGCATGTTGAGCATGCCAACTGGGACATTTGCCTTATGCGTGAAAAAGCAAACGAGGCGGCAAGGCGCAGTCCAGTGCAGACGTGCTGCCTGTGCTGCTGCAGCCCCGAGTGGGTTCACCATTGTCTGCACTAACACGTCCTCTGCGCCAGAAAAATGAATGACGTGCTGCCGCTGTGCACCACCCAGATAAGTTTTGAGTGCCGAGTCTGGCTTCGCACCCCTAAACCTGCCTGGGCCAGATGACTGCCGGCGGGGAGCACCAAAGTGCGTGTGACCGACAAGCCGCCTGTCATGGATGGCCACCCAAGGCGCAGTGCCTACAAACCACTGCTTGTAAGCTCGCATCAGGGTACCTTCGTCTACGAGGCCACACAGATCGGCAGGGCCCACCGCCGGGCCCAACGGCAGGCTGAAAGTGCTTCCTTGAACGACGACACCTCTGTCGGTGCGGGGGGCGCCCAAGGCATCACAGACGGAAACCGTGCAAAGAGCTGCAACAGTTTTGGCCCTGCCTTCACCTGCACCTCACTGAAGGTCTGGAGTGAGTTGTCGTAGCAAAGAGCGTCCCACTCCTGCCCATCTGCCGCCATGCTCAGCCCAAGGTAGGTGTTTCGCCGGCGCATGTAGTGGTGCGTGGGGTTGCGGTGGCAGCTCGACTTGTTTGTGCTCTTGCTGACCTGGTGCCCGGCCTCGCATGGGGACGAGTCAGCGGCACGCCCTGCACGCGCAAGTTGAAATGGTACAACGCAAGCGTACATACTGAATTAGTTGCTGCAGAGGGGTGCATGGTATCATCAGTGACAAAATCACTGTATATAAGCCATGCATGCATCACTCAGTATGCTATACATCACGCAGCATATCAGCATGCAAGCACTGAAGGGCATCCTACCAGTTGATATTGCGACGTTGCGGCAGTGCATGCACTCAGCCAGCATTATTAAATCAAATGGTATCTATCACGATGTGAGTGCCTGTGCGCGCCATCACAACTACAGCTTTTACAGCAGCAGCGAGACTTGTAGCAGGTGTCAGATTGAGCCTCAACAGCCCACCCATACAGACACAATTGATATATGAGTGCATGGGGCTATGCCATCCACGGCAACTTAAGTGGCATACACTGTCTTGCAGGAGCACGGCAAACATATTGCAGTTACAGTATCTAGCTGCGGTGGGGGTACAACTTAAGTGGCATACACTTTCTTGCAGGCGCACGGCTGACATATTGCAGTTACAGTATCTAGCTGCGGTGGGGGTACCTGTTACTTCAGTAGACCCAAATTTCACACAAGTGCCCGATGTTTGCGGAGGAAAGGCGTCACAACAGCTTTGGCCCCGGCCAGCTGGTGCGCCGCGTTGCGGCAGGCGCCTGGGCGCCCGTGCACTGCACCGCTGCGCACTGTCGCGGCTTCTGCTGAGCACTCAGTGGCTGATGCTGAGCAGGGATAAGGCTGCTGGTGGAGAGCGCTACCGCCGAGCAGCGAAAATTGCCGTTTGAGCGAGCTCAGCAACCCACAGGGCAGCCACGCACTGCTGCCGCTCAGCACTATAGTCTGCTCCTGAGCACTGCTGCGGCCGCATGGAGCGCCGCAGCAGGGGGGGCACGGCAGCAGCCCCTGTTGTGCTGCTACCGCTGCTGGTTCTCCGCCGCCGCCACAGCAAAAGCCAGCACGGAGAGGCACTACTGCGCCACGGCCACTGTGCACACACTTGGGCTGCTCAGCACTTACTACTGCACCGCAGCTGCTGGGCACTGCCGGCGAGTGCTCAGCGCTTGCGAAGGCGTTGCACCACACCTGCTGAGCAAACACTGGTGCAGCTCCGCCCTGGTGAGCACCCGCTGGCGGCACGCGCGCAGGCGTTGCCACAGCAGTGTCCAGCACCAGCCCCCCTCCCTCCAGATAGCACTCTCCCATGGCAGGCCGCTGCCGCTCCAGCAGTGTGCCGAGCACCGCCAGGCCTGCTGAGCATCAGCGCCCCCCTGCTCAGCAGCAGCAGCCTCCCGCTCTGCTGCTCCTCCGCCATACATGGGCCTCAGGAATACAGTATTATACCTATACAGTGACTGCGCCGCCATGCTATGTGTAACTTACTCGCAGTAGTATGTGCACATGGGCGTGAACTAAAAGCATATGCATATGTGAAATGTGTACGGCGCCCATTGTACTACAGTGTAGGCAAGCACTTACCATGTCTGATGATAGCGTCAGGATGGTGTAAGCTCTGATGCACCACAGCTCTGTCCACTTTGGCCGCCCCCTGCACCTGCACCAGCTGAACCACCTGCCATAACATGAGACAGTTGTTGCAACAGCCACTGTTAGGATGATTGAGCATTGACACCCGCCCAGGTGCACCTTGTGCACATATTGTATTGCTACAGTACCGTACGGTGACTGCACGCTAAGAATGATCATCGATGCCACGCACAAAGCCAGTGTTGTAAGGTCTGTGAAAATTACAATGCTACATGTATGCAGCAGCCCAGATGGAGCTTCCACAGTGACGAGCAGCAGCGCATGCCCATGTGCAGAGCTCACTTGCTGCTTCAGCGCCGGGATCAACTCTTTCTTGACCTCTTCTGGCGTTGTGCTTGGCTGCTTGAGCTTCCAAGTCACGAATGCCCCGGCTCGCACCAAAGCAGCGATGCCTGCGCGTGCCTCCACCTCAGTGTTGTACACACCGCCCAGCTTGCCCACCAAAGTCTGAACAAAGCGCCCCCCTTTGTCCTTTTGGCGCTGGTCCTGCAATTGCCAATTCACGCAGCGCAGTGCACCATGTTCGGCTTACAAAGCATGCTAGCCTGCAATGGTCTGAGGTTCACCCGCAAGCACATGCCCCATGAACGCTGCACAATGTCCGGAAACAACGGGGCAAAGCGGCAGTGTGTCTTTAGCCGTCAACCAGCACAGCACCGCCACATACCTTCCTCTGGCACAGCACACATCTGAGTGCAATATGCCAGATGCGTGCAACCTGTTCATCTTCTGTTGCTTTCCAGCCCTGACGTTTGCAAGGGTTGAGATTGTTGATGGAAAACCCTGCTGGTGACATGCTGGGGTCCTTGAAAACCGCTTTGATCCAGCGCTGTCCCGCGCTGAGAATGTTGCAGCAGGGTGGTGTACAAAGTGTTACTGACATATGCCAGCAGAAGCACTGCACTGGCAATGCAGATTGCCTTGTCCTGCATGCACATGTGATTGTGTACGCCATCAGAGCCTGTGGTAAGGCAAATGAATTCACAGTGAAGAAAGCTGTGTCCTCGTACTCACTTCGTGAAGTTGTCAAACACGATAGGGAACATTATGGCGCCTTTCACGTTCTGCACCAAAGGCGGGGCAAGCATGCAGACAGCATAATCACAAATGAGTATGACAAACAATGGTCAAGTGTCACATGCACCACACCACAACAACGGTCAAGTGTCACATGCACCACGCCACATATGGTGTCGCGCTTTGGACAGCGACTCACACATGCCTGTAGTTGCTCACACTCATCCATGAGTGGCCAATGGCATGACAGTGGTGCGCATGACAACGGCTGCAGTGGGGTGGCCCATGTGGGGACAGGAAATCAGGGGCTGCACTGCGCTGCCAGCGGCGCCGGTGTGCGGCCATCAGGGCTGTCACACAGCACCACACCTACTGCTACTGCTGCTAGCCACTTCGTGCAATGACAAGCGAGGTGTGCATATGTTCTCACCTTCAAGTCTTGGTGCAGCACCTCAACAGGGGCACCTGATGACGGGTCAAAAAACAAGCTCCTAAACGGCCCATGTACGTGGGCTGTCTCAATTGGGGCCAGCACGCCACAGCGCACGGCAAATGCCGCTGCATCTTCCTCTGACATCTCTGACATTTCAGTTCGCTGCTGGTTAACCTCGGCCAGGCACCGTGCCTCTGCTGCAATGTCAAAGTCGGGCTCATGGAAGCTGGTGCGGGGGCACTTGCATTGATGGCACCCAAACTTGCCAAGGGAGCTTGGTCGCTTACACAGTGCTGTAGCGCAGCGCTGCGGCGTGTCTTGGGTGCTGCACATGATGCCTCCTCGCAGAAACACCTACCATATGTCGCATGGCACACATGCAGTATACAAGGACAGTCACCGCAAATGAACTGAAAAAGGTGTACTTGCCAAACACCAATACATAGGTATCATTTAACAACTCTGACAATGTTGTACGTACATCATGCGTGTGAACAGTAGTCCTATGTGTTAAAAAGCAAGGCGTTTAACCAACTTTGACGCACGGAGTCCGAGCTGCTCAGCGGAAAGCGCCAGTACGCGCGACTTCAGTATACCTATGTACCATATATATTATGGGAAAGATACCAAAAAAAAGTATGCTGATGACCTCAGGCCCAGGTACTCCCGTACCGGGGCAAAACGCCAGGCCTGTATGGCCTGTATGGCACAACGCCAGGCCTGTATGTGTGTGTGTGTGTGTGTGTACATGTGCAGGATACAGTACTGAAGTACATATATACCATGGTATATACATGTATGTATACATGAAAATATGTGTGAGGGTATGACAGTATACAGTATTCCAAGTATGCATGTGCGTACATGCTGGTACCTCAAGTAGTACACGTGTACAAAAGCACGCCACATATCTCATGAGATCTCAAGCATGCAAACTGAAAATTTGAAACACAGACGCTGGCAGTTGCTCAGGATAAACTGTTGACAACACACACATGCTATGCTATTAGAAGCTAACTACTGTGTACACGTAATGAAACAAGCAAAAGTACAAACATTGTTGAACTATTACACCAATTCTCACCTCCTCAAATTTTCCATCAAGGTGGATGTGGGCTATGACACCACGCTCCAGCTCCGCAACCTCTCGCAGCTGCAGCTGCAGGTCTGTGTTCGCGGGCACACGAGGAGGTGCCACAGCGCCAAGCATGATGCTGCTCCGAAGCCGGGCTACGTGGGAGTCCAGCCCCTCCAGAATGAAGTACGTGGCATTCACAGAGTTGGATTTGCTGTGAATGCCATACACCTGAAACGGGTGCCATCACAGCAGGTGGCGGCCAAAACAAATAAGAATGGTGAGACTAGCTGACACACCCAAAACGACAAAAAGCACTCATTGCAGGCCATGCATGCCAACACGCGCAAGCTCCGCTTAAAGTTTACGTGTCAAAGTTTATGTGTTGCCCGTCCATGAGCACGCAACACCTGATGCACATACCATAGTGTGCTCCATGAGACCAACTTGAGGTGAACTGCATCTGCACCGCGATTGGTACCATTAACGCAGCGACTGTGTACGCACCTGGAAGCCATCAACATCCACAGTCATGGCGGCGCTGGCTGTTCGCATGCCTGCTGGCGCGTGCCTAACGTCATCCGCGTGCATGTCGAAGTAAGGTGCCTCATGCACCACCTGCACGTATTTTACCGCAGCCTGAGGCCACCGCGGGCGTTTTGGCAGCCGTGCTGCGGCTGCCGCCTCCTTCTTCAACTCCTGCTCCGTCTTGCGTCGAACTTGGCAAGCGACTTTAGGTGCGCAGAGGGGGTCATTGAGGGTGGCGGCGGTTGCTCCGATTACTGCACGTGTGTGCACGGACAGCACGTCCATTGTTGGAACCTCCTTCTCCAGCCTTGGTAATGTGGGGATCTGCCCCACTTAGCCCGTTTTGCCTGTTTAGCCTTTTCGCCTGTTTAGCCCGAAAGGTAACGTCCG
>JAULBY010059201.1:0-10663 GCA_032358315.1 Ophiocytium majus
TGATCCCTTTTTCTGGTCATGCGCACCGTGTGCAAAGGGCTTTCCGCGCCCTAAGCGGAGTTTAATAAAAGTACAATCAGCAGCGAGAGACCTCCAGGAAACACCCTTGCTGTTGCAGCAGGGACACACTGGGCTGCAGTGCAGGTCCAGTGCCTAGGGCATGTCGCACTGCAAACGTCCAGGCAAAGGCAGGCAGCATCGGCATCTGGCGCAAGCACATGCAGCTGTGACAGGTACTGGTACACTTTGTGTATTAATGGCCCATGACAAGGCCCCAATCTCCTGTGACAGGTACTGTTGTAGTAAGTGCCCTCGCTGCTAGTGGTGCAGCCTCCTGAACAGCCAGCGTGTGGCATGCCTCCGCGATGCAGTTTTGTTCTACTACACTGTACTTCTAAAAGTATGTAGCACGCACAAATCGCATCTGCTATAGAGTGTGCAATGTAGGTGCAGAAACAGCGGTTCGCATCGCACTGCAGTTACAGCAGGTGCTGTGCCAGAGCCTCGCCGAAACTGCCGACCTGCCAGACCAACACAGAGCGCTCCTGGGGCAGGGAACCAATAATAAGGCATTCAATTGCTAACAGCCTCGCATAAGCCCAAGGGAGACTGGGGCTGTGCACCAAACCACCACTACGCAGGCCGCGCCATCGCAACCCCTGCCGCCGCACCACGCCGCTGCTCCAGCAGAAGCCCTAGTGGTTTTTGTCAATCCACTGCACAAGGGCCTCATGCTGCTCCATCTCCGCGGCCTGCCTGCACGCCTGCCAGTCCCAGGGACACTGCGCCTCCTCCCGCAGCCACCTCAGCACTTGCAGGTTCCCCCCCCAGCATGCCGCCAGGCACACAGACTCACCGATGGGGCAGCCGTGCTGCACCGCCCAGCGCAACAGTGTGCCATCACCGTGGTCGGCTGCAGACTCCGCGGCTGCAACGTCCCAGGGGCAGCCCCCCCCCTCCTGCTCCTCGCTCCGCGCCCACTGCAGCATGCCCAGCATATTCCTGGTGGCAGCACCACCCGTGCACGTCCGTTCGTCCCACTCGCACCCATTGGCGCGCGCCCACTTGAGCAGCACAAAGTAGCCCGCCGCTGCCGCCAGGGCACACGTCCCAGCGTCCCATGGGCAGGCGTGGTCCCGCAGCAGCTGCAGCGCGTTCAGGTCGCCTCGCTGTGCTGCTGTGGCGCAGGCGCCAGTGTTTGGTGCAGTGCCCGCTGCCTCCAGCCTGCCGAGCACGTGCTCGATGCACCGCAGGTCGCCTGACTGCACCGCGGCCTGGAGCAGACCGGGGTCGGTGTAGTCGCGGGACGTGTCGCCTAGGTGCGCCTCCACAACGTCGCGCGGCACTGAGGCTCGGGGCAGGACAGCGCCGCCATGAGTAGCTCAGAACGTCCCACCTCGCACCCGCTGCTTAGCACGTACTGAAGTATGTCAGGGTAGCCATAAATTGCCGCTGCTCGCGCCACCAACCTCGTTAGCGGCGCACCAAGCTCGTGGCACGCACGCAGTGTCTCCAGGCTCCCGCTCTGAGCAGCGGCCGTCGCCGCTTCCTCGTTGAGAACGCCGCCCGCGAGGGTGTGCAGCCACCGCAGCACACGCACGTGTCCACACCGCGCTGCCCCCCTGCACGCCGACCGCACATCAGTATCTGAGGGCGCAAGCCCGTGCAAAAGCGTCCACTCCAGCACCTCCAATCGCCCGTTGCGTGCGCCACCGTAGAACACATGCCCAACCGCGCCGCGCATGGTGTCAGGGCGGTGCAAAAGCAGGTGCTCCAGCACATGGGTGTGTCCTTCAGATGCAGCCACCTGGCAGTCCAGAAAGTGGGCAGGGCACGCCAGACCATCGAGCTTGGTCAGAGCGGCGGTGTCACCCAGCTGTGCCGCCTCCGCGCAGCACGTTTCGTCGACGGGGCAGCCTTCCCCAAGCAGCGCGTTCAACAGCCCGCTACCGTCACTGCGCAGTGTCGCCGCGCAGGCGGTGCTGTCGCAGGGGCAGCCGCTCCTACGCAGCTGGAGCGCAATGTCGAGGTGGCCGCCCTCCACCGCAGCAGCCAGAACAGACGCCGTGGGCGCCTGCTGTGCAGTTGCCCACTGCAGCGCCTGCCAGTTGCCAGCGCGCGCCGCTGCCATGGCCGTTCGCTGACCCACCGCCAGCCTCAGGAGCGGCACCGAGCGAAACAGGACGTCCCAGTGCCTTGCCTGCGCTGCTGCCGCGGCAATGCCACCGCACTGCGAGAGCAGCACGCCTTCTGCTGAGCATCGAGCCAGAAAGTCGAAGTTGCCCGCCGCTGCTGCTGCTGACAGGGCGGTGTCCTCGACCAGGTGCTTGTCGCCCCTCAAGTGCGCGTCCAGCATGCGAAGGGCGAGGGATTCGTTCCCGCTCCTCAAAGCCACAGCCAATAGCACCGGGCTGTAGCGTATGCCCGCAGCTTGCAGCACTGCCTCCACGACGTCGTTGCGGCGTGCTTCGGTGGCTGCTTCCGCCAGCCCTTGAGCCAAGTGCCGGTGGCGCGGCAGGGGGGCGGACGGGGCGAACAGGGCGAGCGGGGTCGTGTCGCAAAACATGGCTGGAGCCAGCCTTGTGTGGAGGGAGCCCAAAGCCTGGACGTAACACCTGCGCATCCACTTGCTGACTGACATGACGGCAAGGCCGGCGCCTGGCAGGTATCTCAGAGCCTCCACCCACAGCGCCCCGGAGAGCCCGCTGCTGGTGGGCGCATGCTGGTGCCCCCTGACGTGCTTGGTAGCTGACGAGGTGCTGCCTTCGGGTGTCTCGATGGAAGCGGGGCGGGCTCGCCTGCCCAGCATGACCGCGGCCGCGTGATCGTGTGCCATGCGATCGAGAGAGAGAGTCGTGATGCGACCCTTGGGAGAACTTAAACTGGCCAAAGCTCAACTTGTGATTCCCGGGCCCGAACAGGTCCCGCGAGCCCACCCCAGCCCAGGACTGGCTGTGCCGTAGGCTTGGCAAGCACTGCTTTGGGTTGCGAGAGGTGAGGGCTGAATGGAGCTGTGCTCTCCCTGGCGGGTGTCCCTCACGCTTCGCAACGTTCTTAAGCCTGCTGCATCCCACAGGCTCTCGCGCAGCATTCTCCGCCATCCGCTTCACCCCAGTCGCACACAGCTCTGTCCACTGTACCAATTGTGATTGTGGCGGTGGCGCAGGCACCCTGACTCCCGCCTTGCCCCGCTGCCGCTGGCTCCTCCCCTCTCGCAGTCGCTGACCTCTCCGGTGTGGCCATGGCGACCTACGAGCCGCAAGGCGTGACGGTGCGCGACGTCGCGCCCGCCAAGTTCATCAAGGCGTACGCGGACCACCTCAAAAACACTGGGCGCTTTGAGCTGCCGCCCTGGGTGGACCTGGTCAAGACCGCCACCCAGCGGGAGCTTGCCCCCTACGACCCAGACTGGTACTACATCCGCGCTGGTGAGACTAGAAATCGATCCCTGTTACTGCTGGTGTGCTACTGGAACCAGCTCTGGAGCTGACAAATACGCTGCGTTGCTGCTTGCTCGTGTTGCTGCAAGCGCTTGCTGCTGCACCATTATGCAGCACTTAACAGTTTTGCAGCTGTTGGCCGTAGCAGTTCGCATCATGATTTTTTGTTGTGTGGTGCTGCTGTCGCGGTCCGCATATGTTGCCTTCGCAACAGCCCTGCAAAGCAGCAGCTACTGCTGCTGCAACCGCTGCTCCAGCTGCAGCCTCCGAACCAGTGCTTGGCTCGACTGCTGCCACTGCAGTCATGAACCATGCAATTGGAGCTGGCGGCGTGGCGATGGCGCCGTGCTGGAGTACTGGACACTGCTCAGGAGGGGGGCATTCCAGAGCTGCACGTGGACCACCACCTGCCGCTGCTGGCGGCGGCAGTGGCAATGCCGCCAGGCGTGGTGCCAGCACCGCCTGAAAGGAGAGGAGGCAGCAGCTATGGCGCACCGCACCACAAATCCAGTGTAGCATGCCACACAACTGTGCCACCACCGAAGTTGTCGATGCAGCATGCCGTGTCCCTGAGTGCGCGTGTGCTGTTTGCATGTGGCGTGCGTGTGTGTGCGCGCACCCGCAGCCGCCGTGGCGCGCAAGGTGTACCTGCGCCCCGGGCGCGGCGTTGGCGGCCTGAGGAAGGCGTTTGGCACCGCGGAGCGCAGGGGCACGCGCACCAACCACCACGCCAAGGCGTCCGGCGGCCTCATCCGCCACATCCTGCAGCAGCTGGAGACCATGAGCGTGAGTGAAAAAGTGAAACCGCAACAGCTCCGAACGGCATATTAGTACTTCTGAAGTACTGGGTCCAGTGGCACCGGTGCTCAGCGAAGCGGGGTTTTGGGGCTTGTTGCGTGTCGGCGGCGGCACCGTGGGAGCGGGACCCTGAAAGCGTGGTGGTAGCAGCAGATGCGCTGAGCAGCGGCAGGGCGGCTTGTGGGGGGGGGAGGGGGGGAGAGGGGTTGGACGTAGTGGTGTTTGGAAAGTAGACTGGTACATTTAGGGGTGGTGATATTTTTCAATGCATGTAAATCTGCGCGGGCGAGTGGCGTGCAGACGGTGGAAGTGGCAGGCGCGCACAGGTGCATGAGTAGGCGGGCTGACACCACCCTCACGGCTGGTGCGTTAGTTGCAGCACGCAATGAACCATGGTGCGCCTAGACCAGGTCACAGTTGTGCAAGTGTTGGTGAATGAGTTTGCACAGCCTTGACCAACTCAGCGAGCTTGTCAAAACCGAAGGGGAGAGGGTGCATGTCGCCCAGGGGGTGGCGGAGGTGACGAGTGCGCGGTGTGAGCGATATGTTTGGTGGCAGGCACTTAGGGCTGGTGCCACAGATTTGTGGCGCAACTGGCTGGCCATGATGCATGCATGCCGGCGCCAACTCCGAATCCACTGGCACAAATCATCTTGGCCACGGTAGGCTGCACGACAGCTGTGTAAATTGTGTGTGTATATACCTAGTACCACGTAGTGTGTGATAGGACAGGCAGGGACAGCGGCACACACGTGCAGCTCTCAAGCCTGGCAGGCAACGTTGCTGCCAGGTTTGGCGTTTGGCGCAGTAGTAGCAGCACAGTGGCAGCAGCGGCGGACTCGTAACAATGGCACGCTTGAGCCACACAATACTGGAACTGAAAGCTGGTTTTGTGTGTTTGCTGGGAGCGGCGGCTGCCGCAAGAGGCGTGCGTGCTGAGCCTGGTAGTGCAGTATGCTGTGCCAGCGTCGGTTTCACCAGCAGCACCAAACCGCTGCATGAAGTTACCTCTCTAGTGTCATGACAAGGCTCGTGCGCAGGCCATGTGCGCACGCGGAGTGTGCACCTGGTGCAGCACCAGGGGCAACAGCCAGCCGCTGCGGTCTGTACGGCTGCCATGCCTAGGCCACACAAGCGTGACCCATGTTACTGCGCTCCTGCAAGGGCGACGCCGTGCCTTTGACAAGTCGGCCACGCTAGCGCATCGCAGCAGCGGCAGCAGAGCGCATGCTGTGCAACTTCAACTGCCGCGCACATGACCCCGTGTCTCTGGGACTAACATAAGCAAACTTCAATTGCTGCCTTGCAGGTTGTGGAAAAGACCGAAACGGGGGGGCGTAAGGTGACCCGTGAGGGGCAGCAGGACCTTGACCGCATCGCCGGCCAGGTCAGCCGCGGCGAGGAGTAAACTTCAACTGTTGAAGTTCAAGTCTCGAGCTCCGCGTTTATGCCTGCCGCCGCTCACACGGAGACCTGGCGCCCGCCGCCGCTGTTGCGCTGCTAGCGCGGCACAGCAGCGGCGGGGCGCCGCCACGCGCCCGAAGCAGGGGCCGTGAAAACAGACCCACGCACCCAAATACACAGCCAAGCCAAGCCGTGTGCATGTGTGCAATGCGTGTTGGTGTCGTTTTGCTGTTTGGGCACTGCCCCTGCTGCGCTTTGCAAGGTGGATGGTTGGTGGACTGTTTGTGTGTGTATGGACTTCAAGCCTTAAGGAAGGCGGTGGCTGTCCGCATTGCTTTGCGAGCTGTGCTCAGCAGCATGCACGGGGTTCGTGGTGTGTTGTCAATGCGTCACACTGCTCTCTGTGAGAACCTGAACCTGACTGGGCACTGCAGCATTTGTGGCAGACTTTGAATCAAGGTGCTTGATGCATTTTTCCTGGGGGGTGTAGGGTAGGTGAGATGCTTGAACGTCATGTTTTTCTTTTAGTCAAGCCGCAGAGGCGGCGGGCATCACAGTGCACACACCGCACGCACAGCACTGTACAGAGTGACCACGTGTGACAACACCAACTCGTGCTGAGCATGTGGAGCGGGTTGAGTCAAACTATGTGGATGTTGTCTATTGATTTCACAGTGCACACACCGAACGCACAGCACTGTACAGAGTGCACTAGTGACCACGTGTGACAACACCAGCTCGTGCTGAGCATGTGGAGCGGGTTGAGTCAAACTATGTGGATGTTGTCTATTGATTTTCTAGATCCCGAACTTCTCCCGAAGATGCGGGAGCGAGCTGGTCAGATAGATCATGATGATGCTGCACCATTGCAGTTCCACCCGGCGCAGCATCACCAGCACCAGCGGCGGGCGAGAGCAGAGAATTGCAGGCGAGAGCAGAGAATTGCAGCCCTCGAGGCAGCACCACAGCGTCAAGCGCCTCCTGTGGCACCACGCCTAAGCTCGTGCCAGCGTCACCGGCCAGCAGCAGCGCGCAGGCCTGCGTACCACAGCTCTGAGCTCTCGCGTGTTTGAGAATGCTCAGGCAAGGGCAAGCAGTGGGGGCGGTGAGGCAGCTTTGGCGCAGCAGCGCCCCAGCTGCCGCCGCCGCCGCCACAAGCACCGCCCGCCGGTCCTATTGCTATGACACCAGGACACTGACTACCGGCGCCCTCGGCGGCATCGGCAAGTCGGGATCCCTGCCCTCTCTGGCAGCTGCTCCAGCAGCAACTCTTGCAGCAACAATCGCTGCCCTGCAGCAGGAGGCGGCGCGCCCGCAGCTGGCGGCGGGTGGCATGGACAGCGCAGCCGCACGCTTCGCTCACATGGACAGCGAGAGCGACCTGGAGGCTGACCACCCGTACACACAGGTGCGCTTCGAACGTGTGCTGCTGTTGAAGTACGCACCTGGATGGAGCTGCGTTGCGGCTGCGCTGTGCTTGGTGGCCCTTTGCTAAGATCGGCACCGCACGCTAATCTGTGACACCACGGGTTGCCTCAATATGTGTTTACACCGTGTGTCAGTTTGGACCCGTCAGAGGGCTGGACAGCAGTGCACACTTGGTTTGACCAAATGCCAGCTGAGAAGCTTGTCTTTGGCGCTGCTGCCTATCGCCTCTAGGCTGTCGCGTCACGCAGCTGCACAGCCCATTGCACTGGCAGTACCCCACCACGCACCTTGCGTGTACCAAAACAAATCAATCTCATAAACCACTTCTGTTACCCACCACATCATGTCGCAGCTTCGCACAGCTGCTCCGCCCGCGCCACCATGTGCTCAATTCTGTGTACCAAATGTTGCTACCCACCCACACACGCGCTCTGTGCGCAGTTTGACGTCCACGAGGACAGCGACGGCGAGGGTGGCTCCAGCGTCCCGGGCTATGACGCTGAGAGCGACACCGAGGTCGACCGCAAGTTCGACCACCGCCACGACTAGACGGCGCAAGCACCGCCTGCCTCTGTGACGCGCGCCGGCCCAGGCGGCGCGGCACAGGCAGCAGTAATGCGCGTGCGCGCGCCAGCTGGGCGCGGGAACAGGCGGAGGCATGCCAGTCTAAACAGGCACGCACACCTGTTTGTGTATGTATAGTCCACCGGCGCCAGTCACTGGCGCCGCCGGACTTCAACTCTGGGTGAACTTCACCTCAGGGCGGCAGCGCGCCACCGCCGGGCACACCGCCTGAGGGCGGCTCCACCTGGGTATGGGGGGGGGGGTCCAGCACGGCAGCTTGGGCCAGCTGCTGAGCACGTTGTGTGCATGGAGCCATTAGGGGGGGAGCCGCCGTCTGTATGTGCGTGTGTGCAGGAGGCCTGCAGCAGCAGCAGCAGCGACAGCAGGTGCGCTGCCGCAGACGGCCCAGCAGAGAGGCGGCGGGCCGAGAGGCGCTTGGCATGCGCCCGTGTGTGAGTGGCGTGCGCGGCCGCGGAGCTGCGAACAGTCGCACTGTACCGGCAGCGGCGTCAGCAGTTGAGTGGGGGAGTGGCAGCAAGTGAGGAGGCACGGTTGGGGCAGCGTTTGCCGCATGCAAGCAGGTTTGTGTGTATGCAGCGCGCGGCGTGTGGCTGTAGTGGCTGGTGGTGCAATTTGCAGATGCGCCGGCTTTGGTGTTGCGGCAGGCGGGCACTGTGCTGGCATGGTTGCACGCGCCAGGGCGGCAGCTCCACGGGGTTGATTTATTTTCTCTCTTTTCCTACAACCCCCCCCCTGGCAGCACCCAAGCACGCGCTTGCTGTTGCAGAGAGTTTAGCGGAGACACCAGTAACATTAGGCGCACTGCTGGCCCTGCGCAAGTAGCCAGCCACCATGTGTGATGTCCGTTCAGCGGCGTGACCTGTTTTGCGGGGGAGGTGCAGTGGCGCTGCGAATTGCCAGCGCAGCCGCGGTTGCAGTCGCGGCGTGCACACGCACGGGGGGCAATGCAGCCCCCCTCAGGGCCACGGCTCTCACCACCCTGCACATTTTCATTTGGGCAGCAAGCGCTGTAGCAGTGCCAGTGTACATACTAGGGCATATGGGTGAATGAACACGTGAACTCGCTGCGGCGCCGTGTTGTGCTGTGCTCGGCCGCTGCACTGGCGGTCATGGCCTGGCTGCTGCTGGGCACCACCACTCATAGTGCCGCTGAGCCTGGTGGCGCAAGTGCTTGAACCTGGGTTGTATGGCGCGGCTGCTGCGATGCAACTGCCGGGTGGCAGCTGTGTTTTTCCCAGGCGTTCGTGTGGCACACAGTCATCTCTGGTGGGCTTTACCGGAGCAGCAGCCCTTGGACGTGTCTAAGCAGCGCATGGCTTTCATGGGTGGCACACACCACCTCTGCCACGTGTATGCGCCTGCATTCAAAACTTGCTTTTTTGCGCTGCCTGAAACATGACACCAGGTTGTTTGGCATTAATGCTTTGCACAATGGTGTGGGCCGGCGCACTGTGGTGGTAGCCCTGGGTACCGCTGCTGCCATTGGCTGCGTACCATACACCACTTGCCTGGGCCATTCCCAGGTTGAAACTGCACGCGGTTCAGCGCAGGCACGACGGGGCCCTGAACAAGCACCCGTGTACCTAAAATTGCACCAGAAAGCATACTTGACAGCTTGTGCTGCCTGCCAGTCCAGGGACGCCCAAAAATTGGTGTACATGCCGGTAAGTCACACCAGTCAACAGTTGTAGTTTTATTTATTTGCACTTGTGGGCGTGCAAAAGCCGCAGGGTGTTGTGTGGGGAAGACACCTGGAGAGGTTGGGTCTGCTATGAACGATGGGTGGCCATGTCACGACGCGCCATGCATGCTATGTACAACCTACTACAAAGCCCTCAAGCGCCCGCAGCGCTAAAAGGGCGCCCCTCCACCAGCAGGGAAGGAGGCCACATGAACGCAGCTGTCATACACAAGCATGTACGTAAACAGTTGTAGTACTACCATGGGACCGTTAGCCTGTACCACCTGTGTGACCCACTATCATGTGGTGAGACTCGCGCACACGGCGCACTGGGGTACCGCTCCTCCACGTACCGATGCGCATGCTATTATAGAGCACATTGTTTTAGCTGCTGGATTGGCCTATACTCTCCAAATTGTGTTTGAATTGTGGCTGCAAGTTTGCTCATCATCTACAGCACCCTGTTTGGTAGCAAAGTGAGTGGTGCTCGCAACAAGCACCTGTCACACATACTTCAAAGTAGTTGCAAGTGTAGCTGTGTGTATTGAAACATGAAGTAACGGTGCGCTGCTGCTGCATCCCACACCCCTGCAGCCCATGCACCCCACCCCTTTTTAAAAGCGATTACAGACTCTGGCGATAAAGGGACGCTAGAGCATTGCCTTCCTCACTGTGCCCTCCAAGCTGGCGCCACTGCCGCGCCATGCGCTCCCTGGTAACACCGGGCACAGCGCTGTCTGCCGCGCGGCGCCAGCGCACCACAGCCCATACACCTGGGCAGGCGCGCCCCACGAGTCGACTCATTAGGCATGCAGTGTGGTGCATTGTGAACTCGTGGACCAAGCCTGTTAATACCCGTCCTGCAGGTACATTGGATTGAGCTCCACACAGGGCGCGAAAGTACCACTTACTGATAGTAAATTGAGCCTTTTGTGCTGCAGCCATGGTTGGGGACGTCTGTGTGTGTGTTTGGAGATGGTGCAGCAGGACTGGGCGCTGGCGGGGATCTGCACGATCATGCACAAGGGACAGCTCATAAAGGAGCGTGCCAGCAGCAGCACACCAGGTTGAATAAAACGCAGGTGTAATTGGTGTTATACCCACTAAAACGCTTTCCAGTTTTGAACCCAGTCAACATGACTGGAATGCATTGGGATAAGAGAGAACAGGCAAAAATTTTATATAGCAGGGCAGAATTTTTGGGCGAATATTTTTTTGAGGGAAAGGAGAGGAGGGAGGAAAAGGGGGGGAAAGGAGGATGAAAAAGGAAAGGGATGAAGGGAAGGAGAAATTGGGAGGGAGAGAGTGGTGTGCCAACGCACCGGGG
>JAULBY010059212.1:0-34318 GCA_032358315.1 Ophiocytium majus
CCTAACCCTAACCCTAACCCTAACCCTAACCCTAACCCTAACCCTAACCCTAACCCTAACCCTAAACCTAACCCTAACCCTAACCCTAACCCTAACCCTAACCCTAAGCTGAAGCATGTCCCCGTATACCACCGAGGACGCATGGCGCCCCGGTGCTGGTGGGCCAGATAAGCCGCGGGGACACCCCTCTGGGCAGTCACCGGCACCCACTACACGCGGCGTCCTCCTCAATGCCCCCAGCCCCAGCTCTACACAGGAGCGTTTTCGTGCCTACACGCGGGAAAATGGGGTTTGAACTTGGCTTCCGTTTTTGGCATCCGGGTGGCATCCGCTTGTGCGAGGACCCGAAGTGACCTCTCCCCGGCCCTCCCCCGGGAGGGCCGACCTACCATCCTCGTCAGCACTCGAACACAGGGTTTTAGGCAGCAGCCGTCCCCGTCGGCATGTGCCGGCACACATGTACACATGCCATAACTGGAGGAGAACAAAACCACATGGTTTCTTTCACCTGTGTCGGTATCAAACGGGAACGTTCCTGCGGTCAGACAGTCGCTGGCCGCATGTGTGCAGATCCGAGAGGGGAGGCTGCAGCTCAAGGGGATGCTCGCACTGCGAGCTGGCCTCAGGCACCAGAGAGTCTACGCCAGGCAGATCCTGTCACCTCAGCACTGGCGCTGGGCCCTGCAGCGAGGGATCACCATGGAGTTCGCTGCTGCTGCGGCACCAGAAGTTGGGAGCGACGCAGCACCTGCGGATGAACCCAGCCACTCGACGGCAGGCACCGGCTTTGACGGGCCGTCAGCAGGCTCGGCTGGCGGTGTGGGCACGCTGCTGGTGCACCATCCCGCATGCGAGATGCACGACATTCCTGGCCATCTGGAGTGTCCCAGGCGCTACACTTCAATCATGGTAAGCAAGCACAAGTTGAGTTGTGCACTGCCGCGAGCAGCAGGCCAAATGCCAGCACCATCACCACCACCACTACCACAACCACCAGCAGCAGGCTGGCAGAGGAATGGGCAGGTGCTGCAGTGTAGCACGCCGATGTTTCTGGTGCTGCTGCCAGCTCTGCCGCAAGTTGCACTCCGCATCAACGTCAGCATCAACGCTTTCCTGCTGCTTGCGGGCCCTTCTTTCGGTCCTGCTCTGGCAACACACACTTGAACTGTGAGCCTGTAATCCTTTATAAAATCTTACCAGTGATGCCGCCTCGCTGACTCACCGATGCGGCCGCTTGCTGCATCAGAAAGCCATTCGCGAGCACTTCCCGGACATGGCGCCAGTGGAGGCGCCTAGAGTGACGGAGGGCGAGCTGGCTCGCTTCCACGCACCAAAACTCATACAGAATGTGTTCGACATGTGCGAGGCCTCAGGTGGGTAGCTGCAGCAGTGGCAGCCGCATTACACTTTTGAGTGGTGATTCTAGTACAACTAGTACTACAAACCTAAAATAAGGTCAAGCTGCAACCTGGGCACACCACGATGCTTTGGTGTAATTAAAATTGAAAAGGCAAGGGTTATACCAGCCAGCACGCGCGGAGGCCCCAGATTTGGCTGCAGCCACTACTGGGTTCCCATGTGTGCCCACTTGCGAAAGCGTTGCACACAATCCCTGCCAAGCCGTACCCAGAGTGCTGTTGTCATGGTGTACAGTACCCACCCGCCAGAACTTTGGCGGCATTGCACTGAGACAGCTGTGGTAAGATTAGTTTGCGTGTCATGCATGTGTGTTACAAGGGCGTAGTCAAAATCACTGAAATGAAAGGGAGTGGTATATTTTTACCCATCGAAGCAATGCGATGTCCTCCGCAGTGGATGCTCTTGACTGCTACTTTTGTGTGTAAACACACACACTGTTGAAGTCTGTGTAATTGAAGTACAATACTTCAGAAGTACATGCATGTGTTTGTTGCCATGCAGCTACCGCAGAGTCGCTGCAGCCTGGCTAGTGGCCAATGGCAGCATTTGAAACGCAGCAGTGCAGGTGCTGCCAGCTGCTCACATGTGCTCTGTACACAAAATGTAACGCTCCTAATCGCCTCCAGCTGTGGCACCACGGCTGTGGCCACTGCTGCTGCTACTGATGCAGCACTGCCTGTTACCTCTGCCGCCGCTTCTGTTGTTTGCTGCCTACTGCCGCAGAGCAAACCGGAAAGCTGGCCATGATAGAGTGCGACACGTTTGTGTGCCCCCTCTCACGAGAGGCAATAATGCGAGCGGCGGGCGCGGCGTGTTTTTCAGCCCGGGAGGTGGCATCTGGGCGTGCGGCCAATGCGTTTGCGTGCGTGCGCCCCCCCGGCCACCACGCAACCGTCCACACGTCTATGGGTTTCTGCATGTTCAGCAACATTGGTGAGTCATGATGGCTGACAGCTCACACGCTTCGATTTGTACGCCGTGTGACGTGTACACCACCATGTACCTGTGTGGTGTTTTGGCTTTAGGTTAGCTTACTGTTCATAAATTTAGGCTTGTAGCAGAACTACTGTAAATACACATGTTGCATTCGCCTGTTGTAGGCATAGTCTGTACGCTACTCTTGTATGACTAGGAAAGGGGCCTGCCGTGGTGCGCACATGTTGCGCCTGCCGCTGGCGGCCCTGGCACTATTAATGTTATCGGTACAGTATGCATGTTATGTAGCGGTGCCATTCTCCCTGCGGCATTGATGACAAAGCACAAGTAAAGGGGCCTGCCGTGGTGCGCACATGTTGCGCCTGCTGCTGGCGGCCCTGGCACTATTAATCTTACCGGTACAGTATGCATATCTGTAGCGGTGCCATTCTCCCTGCGGCGTTGATGACAAAGCATGCAACCTGGCCACCTCATGGGGGTGCTGTGGCGAACTTCTGACAGCCGCGCGGGATGCTAGTTAGCGGCAGGGGGTGCATGTGCGCAATGGCACACCTGGCCGTGCTGCATGCGGAACACGAGTAGGCACAGCAGCAGCAGCAGCAGCAACGGGCACTTTGACACCCACACTTGTGCTGACCATGTGGGCCAGCGCCACATGTGCCCTGAAGATCTGGTGGTACTGTGGGACTCTCTTTGCTCAGCAGTGCTTGTTTGGCTTAGGGTAACCTAAACCACTATGCCCTGTGTGATGTTGAACTTGTGACACACAGGCGTGGCAGCAATGCTGGCGCATGAGGAGCTGGGCATGGAGCGCGTGGCAGTGGTGGACTTTGATGTGCACGTGAGTCATGGTTGTGAATCAACACCTGAACTGTATTGAAACTTGAACCTCGGGGCTGCTGTGCAGGTGCCGTGGCGCACTGTGCATACCAGCACGGATGTACGCTTTGGTGGCGGAATGCTTATATCTAGCCTGCCTTTCCAGTAGTCTTACTTCAAGAAGCACGAAGTTGTACTTGTGGGTGTGCAGTAGCCCACATCACGGGAGCCAGCATGCAGCAATGGCCATGCGTGACCATGCACAGACAAGACATACTTGCAGCTTGGCACAGCAAACAACAAGAAGTGCCACAAGCAGGCAGACCGGAATGGCTCCAGCATGCGCAAGGCTTACCCTCTACATGTATGCAGTAGCAGCAATGGCAGCAGCGCAACCGAAAAATGGGTGGTCGTACTTGGTTACAAGCACACTTCGGCGATGGCAAATTGGTGCATGGATTATGCATACTGTTCACTGCCAACAGCAACGCCCACCGCACAAGCTGTAACGCTGCCATGGAAAGTGACGTACTACGAAGTAGTGGTTGGTGAAATGCACACACCCCACTCGGAGCTCTCACACATTGCTCCATACACAATGTTACACGCAGGATGTAATGGCATACAAGCTCATTAGGGGTTTCATGTGGTGACACGTTATATTTTTGTTGGTTTTTGTATGCCAAAAATAATAACTCCATTTGCTTGTTGTTGTTTTGTGCATGTCATGATTCCGGTAGCATATCTGCGTTGCGAGCCAGGTTGCTTATGTCGAAACACACGCTGACATCCAGAAAATGTTGCTCTTAAAACGAACCTAGAAACAATGCTGTTGCGGTGGTATACAAAAGTATGAAAACTCATCTAGGGGCGATAAACTTTAGGTGTCCCCGCCGGTAGGGGCACCCTGGGGCGGACCCGTGCAACGGGGCGAACAAAGCAAAGATAATGCCTCTGAAGGCAGCAAATCTTGCACCTACCGCAGCTTGGACCCCATCATAGAGATGTGGTGCGCCCAGTGGGGGCTGCAGCGCAGGGTGGCACAGATTGGAACGAACTTACTTGTGTATCTGCTGTAGGGTGAGTGCCTTGGCTCGGCGCGAGCGTAGAGCAGGCGAAGTCCACCAGCAGCGATGCAGAAGCAAGCCTTGCAGGAAGGTAGTATGGTTGCTGGGTCTGGCAGGCCGCAATACAAGCCCAGCGGGCGCGCTGTGGCCTGGTATATACTGACAACTCGCTAGAGAGTGGGTGCGGGTTCGGTTCGGTTCGGTTCGGTTCGGTTCGGCACTTTCGCCAGCCGGGCCCGATTGAAGCCCCGAACTTTTCCGAACCCCAGCCGAACCGAACCGGACCGAACCAGACCCTCACCGAACCAGACCCTCACCGAACCGTATCAAATCTGCCCACACGGGCTGCTGAGCTGCGTCACGTGCAGTGCTGCTGACAGTGCTTGCCTAACACCAAGTGTGCATAGTAGGCTGGTAACGTCACAAGCAGTGCCAAGCACAAACTTGCAGTTCGCGGGAGACAGCGGTGCCGCAACCGTTCTTTGATACAGTGGCGGGAGGTGGCCGGATGACAGTTGGCGTGATAGCTATGCCACCCCCACCCAACAACAAGCCCACCTCAAGGCTTGCCTAGCCTGCTGCTGCATTGCTGCCACGACATGACAGCATCGTGAGTGCGGCGGTGTCACAAGCGCACGTCTGTTGCTCGAACGTTCTTTGGGCGAAGAGATTTGCCGGATTCTAGGAACGTGCCACACACCGCAGGACGCGCACGCGCAGCAGCAGCAGCACTACAGCCCCCGTTGGGGCACTGCTGCATTATACGTCCGGCGGAGGGCATTATATGTCCGGCGGAGGGCGGACGTATACGGCGGAGGGCGGACGTATACGGGGACCAGCATCTGCATGATGCTGGCAGTGGACCCCTGACGGCAGGCCCGGGCGGGCCTGACCTTTGGCTCTGAGCTACATGCTGTCGTGACACTTTTTAGTGTGGTCAGCCTCGGTTGCTGGTGCTGCTGCTGGCGCTCCGCACTGCCGCTGCTGCTGGAGCAGCGGCTGGCCATGATCACCGGTCAATGAGGTGGACAAGTGTACTGTGCCTCATCTCAGTGTTGCGCACTGCTTTGCCTATGGGAGTCATCGTCCGTAGGCGTGATGGGGAACCAACGGTGCGTGCAATGCACGAACGCAAGGGCAAACTAGCAGCTGGCCTGGGGTTCCACCCTGCAGCACTAGGCAGTACCCATATGACCTGTCTACAGCAGGTCTAGTACGGTTACAGTGCCAGTAAAGGCACGAGAAGGAGCAAATCTAGCTGGGTTCGGCCTGGGTTCGGCAGGGTTCGGTTCGGCCCGGGCCCGGCTCGGTTTGGGCAGAGTTCGGTAGGGTTCGGCGGCCCTGGCCGAACGAACTTCGGGCTGGGTTCGTTCGGGTTCGTTTGGGGTTGGGTTCGGTGCCGAACCCACTCTCTACAACTCGTATACTTCGTATACTCCGTGTATGTACCTCAAATATATGGTACTTGAAAAAAGTACAGTATAGTTCGAAGTACATGTGTACACACGCCCACATGTACATAAAGATATATACTTCATGAAGTACTTCGAAGCATGTACACACCATTAGTACCAATAGTATTGCAATTATTGCAGTTGCCATACAAGAAAGTTTCGCACGTGTTCTAAAGCCGCCAGACTTACTTCAAGATGCACAGAATGGCTACTTCAACATCTCTGAGCACCTCATCTTCAAAGTCACCGTTGGTGGTGCACGGCATTCCGGGGTGTGTGGACAAAGCTCCAAGTTTCAACCTTTGCAAGCGGGAGGAGAGAAGGGGTGTGCACATTAGTGGACTGGCTTGTAGGGCACACCACACCCAGCACAGGGTGCTGGCGCCTGAACAGCCATGCAGATGGATGGCCCCTGAGCGCCGCCCTGACAGCGACGAGGGCTGTGGCTACTGTAGGACCTGCGCATGGCCGAGCATATGAAGCTGGTTACCGACATGCTGCCTGCTGTCTGCAGCGGGGTGCGAGGGGCCAAAGCAAATGGTGCCAGGGGCAGGCGGCGCCACATGGGGGGCACCGCGCGCCGTGTGTCCGCCCACCACGACATAATCCCACACAAGGAAGACTTTGTCTTCTTCTACCGTACTTCAAGAAGTATTATTTATCACCTTGCTAAGTTGTTGTAGCTGTCCAGGAAACACTTGCCCAATGTGGGCCCTGTGTGCATTTCTGCTGCTGTACTTAAAAGTATGCACACGCGGACGCCTCTGCATCCATGTACAGCGCCAAGTTGGATCTACTCACTTACCCGCTGCCCCCCCCCCCCCCCCCCCCCTCCCCTCCCGCTGGCAGCACGGCAACGGCACCCAAGACCTCCTGCAGACCCTGCCCTGGGCCTTCTTTGCCTCCACGCACATTGGCTACGGCTACTACCCTGGCACGGGCAATGTCTCAGAGACAGGGCGCTTCCACAATGTGGTCAACGTGCCGTTGAGGGAGGGGGCGGGCACTGAGGAGTTTCGGGCGGCGTATTTGGACAAGATTTTCCCCGCTCTGCGCGAGTTTCGGCCGGACATGATATTTGTGAGCGCGGGCTTTGACGCTCACATGGACGACCCCATTGGGGAGATGGAGCTTGATGAGGTGGGTTTTTGGCTGGTGGAGGTGGAAGACACATGAGCGTGTGTGTGAGTGTGCACAAGCTAGTTTGGCTTCTTCGTGCCTGCCGCAATGCAGGTGCTTGTGGCGGGCAGCAGGTACTGGCACAAGCACGAGATGCAGGAACATGCATGAAATGACACTCTTGATGAGTGTACATAGTTTCCATTACACTGTAACTGCTGGAGCCTCAAACTACACCAACCACTACTATGACATATCGTTGCAGCGCAACTTAGCTGCAGCATTGTTGGTTCTGTGACTCGACAACGCAATGTAGCAAGAGCTGTGTGCGCGCACCACACCGTCTGTTGGCATCACCTATTCATAGGTTCCTTTCACATGGCTATTGGCAGTGTTTGGTCCCCTTTCTTGCAAGCCTGGCACACCGCCCCTGTGCCCGCCGCTGACCCACCAGCGAACAGGCCCGCCGCTGAGCACAAGCGCCCCCGCCGCCTCTTGTGCCTTGTCCCCCCCTGCTGTCGAGCAGGATGACTTTTCATGGGTCACCCGCGAGCTCTGCGCCATCGCAGCGGACGCGTGCCAGGGCCGCATCGTCAGCATCCTGGAGGGTGGCTACAACATAGAGGCCATCAGCGCATCTGCCGTGGCGCACGTGCAAGCGCTGCGCGACGCCGCCGCCTCTGCAGTTCTAGCCGGCACAGCAAGCACAAGCGCTGCTGCCGCGGCGGCGCGTGAGGTGGTGGCCGCGGTGGTGCATGCGGCCACCGCCACAGCAGAGGCCGCCGCCATCGCGGCACCACTTGCGGCTGGTGGCGGTGCAGCACCGGCGGCTGCAGCTGAGCCGCCACCACGCCCTGCTGTGGCATCAGCTGCTGTGGTGTAAGGCGGCGGTGCGGCGGCGGGGGGTGCTGCAGCGGGGGATGGGCCAGCAGTGTCTGAGGCAGCGGCGAGCGGGGAGGCTGGGGTGACAGGGGGGTCACCCGAGGGGGCTGCAGAGGTGTAAGTGTGGTGGCTGCTGCAAAGTGGTGCAGTGGCAGTTGAAGCGGCAGTGCCATCGGCACACAGGGCGCTACTGTCACTACAGCAGGCATTTGGCGCAGCAGCACCTCAGCCAGCAAACATGCTGCTTCAGCAAGCGGGGCAGCAGCAGCTGGTGGGCTGTTTACCTGTGGTTTGGTGTGCAGGGTACACAGGCAGCGGGAAGCGTGCTTGTTTGTACCTTACATAGTTGTGGAACACTGCACAGCAGCGTTTGCCGGTGGTGCGTGCTGCACACACAAGTGTTAAGGCGCTCGTGGCTGAGCAGGCGACACCCCTGTAAGTAGTACAAACTGAGGCCCCTGCACAGCTGGGCCTGATGGCAAAATGAAACCATTCCATGTGAGCACACACACGTACATCATGTAGCTACATCACGAGTTGTTCACGTTGTGCTGTGCCCCACAGGGCGCTTCCCACACGATAGGCGATGCATCGCGCGCCCGCAGGTAAAGATGTGTGAATTGTGCATACTTGAAGTATTTGGTAACAACATGTTTGAGGGATGGAAGGTACTCATTTGTGGCGCATACCACTCACCTTGACCCACTGGGTGATGGCATTTTGCCCATTTGAGTGACGTCGTGGTAGCGAGTGGGGAGAGGTGTCAGCACACGATCACCAGTGGTAGGTGATGTGTGCTGGCTGCCGCCTGGACATCCTGCCTTTGACAAGCAAACCGTACTACATGGACGAGTGCATGGAAGCCTTGGCATGGCATGCATCACTACTGTATTTGACAGCGGTACGCCATGTTTTGCACACAGTTTTGCAGGCATGGCTTGCCCAAGTGCCAACAGCATGCCATGAACGGCAGTGCCAACCCATTGGTGCTCTTCCTTGCGCGCACACAAAACATGGCCCCCTCAAAGACGCGAGCACGCACTGCATCCCCAGCCCCGCCATCAACGATCGCGCCCTTGACAGGTCACACATGCCTGCACCTGCAGCTCCATGCCTGTGTCTCGCCTGCATTTGGGACCATGTCACCCTTGCAGACCTTGCACGCAAAGCAGCTGTAAGCTGCTAAAGGGGTCTAATGAAGGCTTAGGGTTAGGGTTAGGGAACAAGCCTTCTTTTTTTCCCTACAGGTTAGGGGAACCCTAAGCCTTTTTCCCCCCCCCTAGACCCCTTTGGTAAGCTGTGTTGCTCAGCAAGGGTCAAGGGTTGCAGGATGCGGGCATGCGCGCCCGAGCTGCGGGGGCGGCGCGGGCGCAGAACGTGGTGAGTCAGACGGTCAATACATGTAGCAGTGGCGAGTTCACCTGCCCGGCGGCACGCCTCGGAGTGTACATGTAAGTGCCAGCTTGCTTGCTGTGATAAGTTGAACTTGCGAAGTTGGCAGACCTGAAACCGCCGAAACGTTCGGGTACACACCAGCGAGCCACAGCGCACACACACAACACTCGGGCCCTGTGGCTGACCATCACCTTCAGCCATGGACACGACGTGGCGGGAACGCATGTACTTGGGTGGGCCCCATATGCGCGAGGGCCCGCGCTGCTTGCACCACAGCGTGGTCAACCACCACTCCCGTTCCTCCTTCGATCCCAGCTACGAGCGAGAGCGGTTCATGGCGCTGCGAAGCCTGGGCTTCGCCATCGGACCAGGAAAGCACGTGCCTGGTGACCGCAGAGAAGGCGCACAGAGGGGTGCCAGAGGCGAGGGATTTAGAGCACCCAGGGGCAGCAGCAGCAACGCCCTGGCGGTGGCAGCACAGGCTAGGGCTAGCAGCAGCATGCTGAGTGGGTTGCTCGCCAGGTACCAGGATGTTAATCGGCACCAACATCAGGAACATCAGCGCGAGCGTGAGCGGGGAGGGCAGCAGCCGCAGCAACAGCAAGGACAGCTGCAGCGGCCACAGGAGCGGGCGGACCAGCAGCGGCAGCGGAGGCGGCAGCAGAGACCGGGTGGGAGGGAAGCGGATGCTGGGGTAGTGGCGGCAGCAGCACGGGCACCACCATCCGCCTCAGGTGGCTGAAGTTCTTTACAAGGTCCCCAGCATAGGGCGCATGCTCCATTCGCAGTTAGCCGCACACATCTGTAGGTATCTGCCCCTATCAGAGCCGCATAGTGTCAGAGTTGTAATGCTGGAGCAGCAGCGCCTTGCAACTGCTACGGCCTGCCAGGCACAAGTAGTAGCTGCCATGGTGCAGCCACAAGAGGTGCGCGGCACGGCCACCATCTTGACGCCCTGCATTTTATTACCTGTTCTCTTACCAATTGGGCAGAAGGCAAACTATCGGTTTTACTCTCTGCACCTGTTAATAAACTGTCGGTGTTCACCATGACATATGCCATCAACTGGTCAAGCCGGACGCTGTCACTTGCGCGGTTTGGCATGTGCACTTGCCATTGCTGGATGTTCCCGACGCCCCTAAAACCACGCCTTTGCCCACATACTATATACCTCCATGACTAAAGCTACACAGTACATGGTAAGACGTGCACACAGCTGCATGCGGTCAGGTGCTCACACTTAGGTTCCATGTTGTGTGGGTTGTCCTGGGTGCTGACATCACGTGTTGCTACAAGGTCGCTGTGACCCACTCAGCTAAACAATTTACTGTGTGTCCAAGAGCACAGTGGGCACGAAAATGCACGTACATACAAACATCCCTATTTCGCAGCAGCTGAAGCAGCAGCAGCGAGCACAACAGCCGCCCAGCTGTCAGGATGCAGCAGTAACACTGGCTACAGGACCACCAGCTTATGGGCCTGCTGCTGTCAGTATCATGAGCACTTCAATTGAAGTCACATACAGTACCATCCAAGCGGCTGCCCTAAGTGCGCCAGACTGCACAGCCACAAGGGTGTGTTGCAAGGACCACTTACCAGCATTGATACACGAGCCCATTGACAAATCGTGGCAGCAGCCAAGCATTACAAGTGTACTTAGAAGTGCAAACCCAAGGCGGGATTGCAACTTGAAGTTCATGCCGACTGACACAAACCAGAGCAAAGTGCTCAGGCGAGCAGCACTATGCTGCAGCTGCAGCTGCTACTGCTGCTAGGCGCTGGACCATCGAGCAGTCCTGGTGGCGACGATGATGGTGGTGACAGTGACAATGCTGCTGCCCCCTCACACCTGAAGCATGCTCAATGCTGGCTGTCCACTTCCCATGGCTGGAGGGGACCAACAGTATGGTTCACCGCCCCTGCAAGTATACCTACACTGCGCTGTATATGTTTTTACCTGCTCCCACTCGCACCACATGGTACAATGGAATTGCACGTGTCCGCTGGTGCACGCCCAGGCTCCGAATGCCAAGAGACTCCGAGGTGGTCGCGTTGCTGGTGCCGCTGCATGCTGCTGTTGCTGAACCCTGCTGCGGCATCCCACCATAGAAATGAAAAAAACCCACAAAAGCTGGTAATGACCATGCAAAGGTATGGCAAGCTACGGCACCTTGTGCTGCGCGGCTGTAATGCTGTAAGTCTGGATCCGATGACCCAGTTCTACTGTACTTGCACCCTCATCAAGTTCATCAACTGAGGGCGCGCAAGCTCTGCAGTCTCTGCCAAACGGCAAGCGTGCAACGTGCAGACAGCCAGAGGCTGCACTCCACCAACACCTTCCGTAACCTTACCTGGGCACATGTGGCCCCATCCTCCTCGTTGTGTATGTTGAGCAGTGGCTTCCATTAGTGCTCAGCAGCACACGCACGAGTGATTTGAAATTTGCAAATTTGGCGCCCTCGCACGCCTCACTACAGAGCAGAGTGAGAGTGCAAGCGTGCGTGTGCGTGAGGGGTGACGATGGCGGAAGCAGCATTGGCAGGAGAGGAAAGCAGCTATGGCGAGGTGCTGGATGAGCTTGGCGAGCCGCAGGAGGGAGGCACTGGCACCCTCGAGGACCTGAAGGCAGCGCTGGTAGATGCATTAGAGGCCAGCGGAGCATTTGGTGAGAGCGTGGAGCAGCAGCAGCGCGAGGAAGTGTTGCTCCTGCTGCTGCTTCTCGGCGTAGCAGCGGCAGAGCCGTGATGGTATCACAGAGCGTTAGGAACCCTTAAGCTACATGCTGTCGGAAGAGCCGGGCTTTTGCGGGGGCGTCTTTATCCTGCTGAAGCTCTGAGCTTGCCGAGGTTGGACTTCAGTGCCCAGTCTTTGCTGTTGCCGGTGCTGCGCCTGCATGCTGGTGCGGGTGCCACAGCTTGTGTCGCTGCTGCTCGTCATGATTGTGCCATCATCGCTGGAACCACCTAGTGCTGCATCTCAAAACGGCTGACCTTGCTGCTGTGTTGCTGGTGGTTGTGTTGGTGGTTTGCTGGTGAGCAGGCAAGCTGCGTGCACGTGTGCGCGCTGAAGTGTTTCATGCGCTGGAGCCGGATGACCTGTCAGTAAGGGTTGCGGCGCCTGCACCATCCAATGAAAACCTCATCATCAACGAGCTCATTAGGGAGTACATGCAGTACAATGGGTACAGGTGAGTGAGTCGCACATACCGGTGTGCAAATGTGTCATGTCCAGCACCTGCAATGTTGTTTCACAAGGCAACAGGTAACAGGTGGGTGAAGAGTCTTTTGCACTTCACACAGCTTCTTAATTTTGTTACACCTGCCTACATGAATGCTCCAGGTGGGTGCAGGGAACATGTGTTACACCTGTTGTAACACTGCACAGCAATCATTTTTAGCCCTAACCCTACTTGAAATGTTATGTTGTCAAGGGCGCCATGCAAATCGCGGTGACTAGCTGCACACCAGCTGCGCACGACGCCAGCTGTCAGCCACAGCACTTGCTTGTGTATGTGGTAAGTGGTGCGTACCGGCAAGGTGTCTGGGCCCAGCAGCAACAGCAGCACACCAGGCCAAAGCGCCTCCCAATCCATCAGTGTTGCCACCGCAAACACAAGATCACCACACAGGCTTCGGCCTGGCATTTTTGCCCCAGCCACGGGAGTACCTGGGCTCAGTCACCTTTTTGGTTTCTTTCACAAGAGGCACACACTTGTACAATCGCGCCTGTGGTGACTTGCTCAACCCCTATACCCCCCTTCTGCCCCCCTTCCATGCTGCCCCCATGTGCGCAGCCACACACTCAGTGTGTTCCTGCCGGAGGCGTGTCAGCCCCAGGACTGTTCCCTGAGCCGCACGTTCCTCAGGAACGAGCTGGGCCTCTGTGAACAGGCGGGAGATGCCACCGCGGCAGCAGTTGGCCCCCAACCACTGCCGCTGCTGTACGGTGTTGTGCATGCGCTGAGGGAGTGGAAGAGGGAGGGGGAGAAGGCGGCGGCGGAGGCGGCAGCAGGCTCAGAAGGGGGGAGGGCAGCGCAGGAGGGGGCAGGGGGCAGGCTGCCACCGCCAGCAGGTGCGTTTGGTCCTGTGTGGTACTTGCTGTGTTACTTGGAAGTAGCGAGGGAACTGTGTGTAGACTAGACTTGGAAGTCCTGTGTGAGTTTGTGATAGGGCGTCAGCAGGAGCACAGCTGGTACCATTGTAGCGAACAACAAAAGACAGCCTCTGGTGAGAGTACCGAGGGTGGTATGCTTCCAGGGGAGTGTGCCGACTCACGCAAACGCCCCCTGGCTGACTGCAGCACAGGATATCAGGGGGCTCCTCCAGGCAATACAGCACAGGCAGCAAGGCAGCAATTGATGGGGTCTGCTGGGCCAGGGCACACCCCATGCTGAGTAGGAGGCAGCTTGAGCAGGGCTACATCCCATCCTTGCTCATGGTCTGCACTGTAGAGTGAGCCTGGGGCTGGCAGTCATGGTGCCAACTCCGATCCTGCCAGTTGAGGGCCCCTTGAAGTGGGGTGCGTGTGTGGCTTGACCAAGCACATGATACCGCAAGGTTGTGTCAGCAACACAAAGTTCAACCACCAGTTTGTTGAGAATGGTCAACTTAGTTGCGAGGCATGCCTTGATGATGCATCCTGGCATGTCTTTTCCACTTTGACAAATGCTGGCCCGGTGCCATTGGACATGTAGCAACCCTCTCTATGCAGCAGCCACTAGCATGACAGCACCACTGCCACACACGGCTGCCGTTGTGGCTAAGGGAGCCTCCGTTGGTGCGTGCGTGCCTCCTGGCGGCACCCCAGCCGCTGTTATGGCACCCGAGCAGTGCCTGTCGCACTATCTACTTACGTAAATTTCAGAAGCATGTTGAGCAACCCCGCCTGCACAAGTAGCGCTTGAAGTTTCACAACAAGCTGTGTTTTGCGAGTAGGAATCGGGTTAGGGTTAGCGAAGTTGGTGCGCTCAGCTCCGGGCTCCAGCAGCAACGTTGGTGACAAGGGCAGGTATGCTCGTGCTCCCTACACGCACAGTATTCTTGGTCGCTTCCTGCCCAGTGAAGGTGTGCACTTGCACCGGACGCATCATATACATGCCACAGAGTTGCGCCAAATGTCACCAAACTGTTGCATATGAACTGAGCAACAGGACGCACACCGGCTTTTTGGTATTGCTCACGTGTCATCAGTGGTCCAGCATCAGCATGCATGCTCAGCGTTTAAGTAGCACTATGTAGTGCTACTAGTATTAACGCTATACAGTAGGTTTGGTGGTTGCTCAACTGCATGTGCCCACCATGCATGCACGCGCACCTCAACTTTCCAGTTTCAAGGGTACATGCGCTGCATTGACGCCATCATGTGCACGTGACACCTACATATCCTTACTTGAAGTACGTCTCATAGTGTAAATAAACCTATGCACGAAGTATACTACTTCGGAATAGTATGATATAGTTTGAAGTACTTCGAAGTACTTCGAAGTATACTGTAGAGACCTGGGTGTGCCATACAGTATCAAGCCCACTGGTTCTTCTGTGGTCCAGTCCAGTGGATTGGAAATCCCCAGCAAGCCTTGACCGGCTGCAGTTGACAATGTTTACTCCCTTTTCTAACCCTAAGCTTGCCACAACATGTGTACGGAGCAGTGAAACAAGAGGCTGAGGCTACTGTAGTGTGTGCGTACAAGCATGATACTGTAGTAACAACACTTGGCACAATTCAAAAAAGAGTGTACCTGATTATGCTGCTGCGACATGACGGCTTGCTGTGTGTGCGCTCTAGGTGCACACGTGGCTTCTGAAACAGAGGCAGCAGCACACGTAACCACCTCAGTGACATGAGTTTGAAATTGCATACGCTCATGTGCCGCCATGCATGCACTGGCGCATCCATGCCCTGGCAGGTTTTGGTGTCACCGCAGCCGCAGTAGGAGGGGGTGCCGGGCAGCACCAGGATCCAACAGGAGCCACACCGCCTCCTATAATATTTCAAAATCGTTGACAATCAAGCAGTGCGCAGCAGCACTAGCTAGTGTGCACGGCTGTGTCATTGTGTCATGCCATTGTGCTGCTCATGTTTTGCCCACTTTTCGTGGCGGTACTGCACGGTTCTTTACCACATGTGTCACTGCCAGGAAGGTGAAACTAAGCCAACCCCGCTGTGCCTTGCAAAATGCAAACATACTAGTTGGTCTCCACAAGTCAAAGCGGCTGCAAACTGTCACCGTGTTCGCATATGGAGAACTGCTGTGCAGAGCGCTGCGTGCACAATGCGTACTTAAGGTGCAATGGTCCAAGTATTTGTAGCTGCAGAGCAGTCACGCAATGCGTTGCAGGTGCGGCATTTGCAGCAGCAGCAGGTAGCACCCACAGAGCACCGTTTGTGTATCTGCGCTGCAACATTATCCTGCATTTGAAGTTGTACGCAGGTTTAGGGGTCCGTGCCGCCCAAGTGGTGGCAACTTCAAGTGCGGCTGCCATTTATGACAGCTGTCACCAGTGGCGAACTGGGCAAGTAAGGCCAGCTTGTGAGGCAGTGGGCGACCGCATGCCATCATGGCCATCTGGTACATCTGAAAAGCCTTGGTGTGCATTGTAAGCACATGCACAGCTGGTGCTGGTGTGCATTGTAAGCACATGCACCCTTTGTATGCGGTGCTGGTTGCTGCTGCAGGCGCGGCATGGGCTGGCCTTACAGATATACTTCAATTGCGAGGTAGAATGGCAAGATGGGCACACTTGTGCGCCTGCACCGTGTGCGCACCATTTGGCACACATTCGCGGCACTGCCAGCAGCCGCAGCCACACAGAAACTGCAGGCAGTCACTGCCGCCCTGCACCACACAGACCCGTGCTGCAGCACCCAAAGAGCAGCGACCAGACCCGTGCGCTCCGCTCTATCGAAGCCCTCCCAACTTGACGTGCAATTCCCCTGCCCCTGCTGCAGCAACGAGTGCTGCCGGCCCGTTATGCCCCGCGCCCGCCCTCGCCAGTACACCCTGCGGCACCGCTTTTTGGCGGTCGCCCCTGCCGTCCCCCGAACCCGCACCCGGCGCGTAGCGCTGCTGCTGAGCATGCTGCTGCTGAGCATGCGCGTGCGCCCGCTGTCTGCTGAGCATGGAGTCCAGAACCGCAGACGCGTCGTCCTCGTCCAGGCGCGGCCGTGACAACTTCAAGTGGTTGAAGTTTGTGCCGATGGTGGTGTGCGGGCGAGCGCGCGACAGGTCCCCCTTGCCGCCCTTCCCACGCACCGTCCGCCCCGCCAGAGTCCCCAGCGGCCTGTTGGTCCACGCAGCGGAATGGGGCCTCATTGCTGCTGCAGAGCCCGCCAGCTCAACCCCTGCAAGCGCCTTCATGCTCAGCAGCCCCCCCCCGCCTGTGGCGTGCGCCCAGGTGGCAGTAGACCCCCCCCCCGCCGCGCTGCTGCTGAGCACACTGCCAGCGGTGCGCAGCGACCCCATACCACCGCCGTGCTCCAGCGCCGACAGCGCAGTCTCCAGCTGGGAGCGCAGGTCACTGTTGGCGATGCTGAGGCGTGCCAGGTCGCGCCGATACACCTCCGCCACGCGCGTCAGCTGCGCCAGCAGGGAGTCCTTCATGCGGAGCGCGTGTGCATAGTCCGCCGCTGCCGCCACCGCTGCGGCGTGCGCGGCGCTGGCCACGCTGTCACTGTCGCCGTCCGCACCACACGTGTAGCAGCTGGTGACGGACTCAATGCTGGGCACGCCGGGGGTGCCCCAGGTGCGGAAGGCCGCCACGTTGCGCTGGTGTGTGGTGCCGCCGCTCGTTTCCGACACAGCCAGGCTGGCGTTGGTGGGGCTGCAGGGTGGGCCGGCGGCGCTGCCTGCGGGGTGTGGGTGTTGCTGCTGCAAAGAGCCTGCGGGGGCGTCACCAGAGTCCTGTGTAAAGGTGGAAAATAGAGAGGGGGGGGACTGGGAGGTCATTGCTGTTGAGCTTTGAGTGGCACATAAGCATTAGGTCAGCTGCTGCGCGGCGGGCTGGTGGGTCTAGAGTACAGGCAGTGGGCACGGGTGTGGCTGGGGCAGCGTGCCTTTGTGGCGCCAGGTGGCAGTGCGCGCTTGTGCAACACGCATGCATTCAGTACAAGTACGCAGCCGCCATGAACAAGCACCATGTAGTAGCACATAGCGCGGCGGCAACCAGCACAACAACACCTGCAGCAACATCAGCCCCTGACGTGCCCCCAAGCACACAAAGCAGACTTCACTCACCTGCTGTTGGAACGCGTCCTGTGCGCATCGGTCGTCCGACTGCGCCCTGTCCCCGCCGCTGCTGCCGCGCCCCCCTCGGCCAGGGCTGCTGCCGCTGCCCCTTCCCTCTGCGTACGCCCCCGACCGGTGGTCATGTTGTCCCGCCGCGGCGACGGCCGCCCGTGCCGCCCGTGCCGCCGCCCGCACGTCAGAATGCCCTCCACCGCCGCCGCCATTGCCGCTGACACGAGATGCTGGGCCGCCGCCATCATGGTGCGCACCGCCGGGTAAGGTAGGTGGTGCGCTGGGACGTTGATTCCGGTGCTGCTGGGGCTGCTGCTGGTTTTGGTGTTGCCTGCCGTCGGGAGTGTGTGCATCAGCCGGGTGGCTGTGCCGTTGCTGTGCGTGCAACAGCTGGCCGCTGCCCAGGCTGTTGTTGTCGCCATCCTGGAGGCGAAGAGGACAAGGGTTGGGGGCGGCAGCACCGACAAGAATTCCGTGTTAGCCATGACAATGCGGCCGCTTGCAGACTAGATGCAATTTGGCAACTCAAGTTTGGACAAGTTGTTGCACGTGTCGGCGGCCTGGCTAGTGCGGCACCTGCAAGTCAGGGCCGGCTGTGGAGCCTTCATGTGCCATAACAGCCAAGCCTAACCCAACCGTACCGCAATGACGCACCAGAGGTGCGCATAACACACACAAAACCAGTGGCGCCATGGGCTGGCGCACTGGCAGCAGCGGCAGCAGCACATTCGCGATAGCTTTCACAGAGCAGTGGGATATCCTCGCAGACGGAAGCAGCAGCAGCAGCGGTACGCTGCACTTGCCAGTGACAGGCTGGTGCAAGAGGAGAGCTGCGCCATGGAGGGGTCCTGCTCAGCGTTTGTGTCAGGTGGCAGTGAGTTGGTGGGCAGGCCAGACAGCGCCAGCACCATGGTCTCTGATGTCTTGAGCCGCTTGCGCGTGCTGGCGTGCTTGCTGCGCTCCTCCATAAGTATGCCCTGACGGCAAGGCATGGTGAGTAGAGGGCGGCACGGTTGCAATGGCGAAGGTGTGTGAGGCAGAACACATTGAGGTCGGTGACAGCTGAACCACACAAACAAACACTGCGTTCATAACATGCACTACAGCAGTCCACTAAACACGGGCATGCTGACTGGCGAGTGATGGTTGGCGCAATGAACCCGGGTGATGAGGTGGGTGTCGGGAGCATGTTACTGGCGGTCAAGAGTGACGTCTTTTTTCAGCTTTACCATGCCATAGGCCGTTGCCCACAAGGCACTTACAGTGGGCAGCATCACACTGCGCAAGTGCGTACAACTGGAATCGATGTGTGCACTTGTGAGCGTTTTCCTTCCCTCGTGCAACTGCACGGTTCTGTGCTGGAAAGGCTGCCGCACGCAGCATCGACAAACATCCCCTGACTCTGCTGCTCCACGGAAATGAGTTGTGTCTCTAGTCCCACCCTAGGCCAATTCCACCTAGCCACCTGGCCAGGCCCTTGCCTGCTTGCATGCGAGTACTAGCCAACTGCTTCTGAAGTATGTTAGACAAGCAGTGCCCACCTCCAGGCGGCTGTGGCGCTGCCTCCACAGTCGGTATAGCACTTGCACCACTTTTCCTGCCTCGTGATCAATGGCGGTGCCATCGCTGAACAGCGCTGCAATGTCCATGTCGCTTGAGGCTCGTGATGCTGGGTGGCTGTGGCGCTTGGTGATGCCACCTGCTTACGTACCACAAGAGCGTGAGTGGCAGTGTGCCACATGTAAAAGGAGCTATTTGCATGTACGCCATAGAGTGGAGCAGGTGCACAATGCCAGCAAGGTCATGCAGTTGCCGGTGCCGCTTTAGCTGCTGTCCCTTGGTGCTGCCATGGTGGTGTGGCAGTACATGCTTGGAGCGCTGTCAACAATGTAAGCACCCCATGCACAAACGGGGCATTACATAAAGCGCCCTTGCCACTGTGCAGGATAAGACTTTTGTAACAAAACCTTAACACGCACCTGACAACACTCTCTGTGCTGCAGTGCCGTGTTCACAACACCATGGTATACCGCACTTTGCAAGTTACCTCAGCCCACACTGCGGCACACTCACTGCGTGTACTGGTAGGGCGGTAGATATCAATACCACAGTCAGGCAATCTGCACGGCAGCAGCGTGTGTATCACCTTTCGGAGAGCTTCCTCCCCGTGAGGTCCGTGCGCCCTTGCTGCTGGCCTGACTGGAGTGCCGCTGCTGCCGCTCTGCCTCTTCCTCCTGCTGCAGCAGCAGCGCGCATGGCAGCAGGCATGTCATTAGCACCAACAGTGACCTAGTGTGGACGTTGCATCAGGAGGGGTAGGTCATAAAAGCTGACATAGCTGCGTGTGCATGGTAGCATTATGGGCTTACTTGTCCTCACCCCAGGCACACAGACTGGTGTTCTGCGCATGTGTTCAACAGGCCAGAACCACTCGCACCAGCAGGTAAGCGCAGGGTTGTGCATCACTAAGCCATGCGCATGAGTGCGCGAAACGCAGCCGATACAGCCAGCGGCAGCCACCGGTCACACATGCTGTCACTACCACGGAAGCTGCAGTATATGTGCCTGTGCGCATTCATGTTTGAGCTTGCACTCCCCCTGCCCCTGACACAAAAAGCATGTGCGAACGATGTGTGTACATAGCGGTTGCTGCGGAAGGTGCTGCAAAGGCCTGCCAAGGCACCGCCACTGCTATTCAAGGCACTGGTGACAAGTCGCTGGTGCATATTTCTGGGCCAGTGTACTTGTCTTTGTCCACTGCCAGAAAAAGCCTGTTGACACAGTGCCTCCTGCAGGCGCTTATGATTTGCTGCTGTATGCATGTGCTGACATGTGCTCGAAGCTAGTCTCTAGGTTGCCAGCGCGCCAGAGTGAGGCATCCTGCGCCGCTTATCAACATCAAGGGTTGTTGCATCTCTCGGTGTGTTTTTAGACCAGCACCTAAGTGTGCCCTGTACCTAGGGTTGCACTCACAATGTGCAAACCAGTTGAAATGCCACATGAACAATGCCCATGGCAAGCACACATGTAGCCGTGTATTGTAGCCTTAACCCCAAGAACACATTAAAGTGGTATTGATGTCAAACGAGCAAGCCAGTGAGTGCATCATGCCGCATGGCGTGTCTCAGGGGCGGTCATGATATCGTGACCCTCTTGCTACATACCCAGCCAGCATATTCTTCTCACTCAAATACTGTTCCACTTGTTCAAGTAGTAGCTCAGTGTCTCTCACCGTGTGCGCCGGCTCCACCACCTTCTCCACCAGCTGCAGCACCACCTCGGGCATGCCATGTATCTTGTCATCCTTCGCGGCTGCCGCAGCAGCTGCCGCAGCCGTGGCCGCAACGGTGGCCGCCGCTGCCGCCTGCTCCTCCCAATCCTCGGGCGCCAGTGAGGGCGCATGTGACCGACGCTTGCCCTCGCCATGTGCTACCGACTCGTATGCGTGGGAGCGCCTCTTGGGTGACTCGCTGGCGCGCTTGCGGTGGTGCACACTGGGACTCCTTTGCTCAGCAGCACCATCACCACCGCCAGGTGACTCTCCCACTGCCGGGTGTTGTGTGTCAATGGCTGCGGGCGGGCCCGTACGGTGACGCACCCCGGCGGGCTCATGGGTTGCAGCTGCGACGCTCTTGCCCCTGCTGCCCGTGTGCTTTTCTGCTGCCTCCCCTGCTTCCCCAGTAGCCACAGGCACCTCAGCACTGGCAGCGGCAGGCATGTCACCTGGTGTTGAACTGCCGGCGGGACCCCCAATGCCAGGCACTGGGTGACTTGGCACGCCGGCACCCGTGCCGTCAGGGTGTCCGCCAGCCGCAGCAGCAGCTGACGCTGTCGCAGCCACACCAGCAGCAGCGGCGGCAGAAGCGCCGGTGCTCGGCGCAACTGGTACTGCCGCAGCCGGGGACCATGCCCCAGGGGTCTGCCCCAGCAGTGAGCTGCGCTTAGGTCCCCCGCTGGCTGCCACTGGCGCCGCCGCCGCTGCCGGTACAAAGTGCACCGCTGCGCCTGCACCAGCATGGGTGCTGCTGGCGGGTGGGGGCTGCTCTGCAGGTCTCTGAGTGCTGGGTGGCTGCATGACGGCCTGCGCGGACTCCTGCTGCTGCTGCTGCGCATGCTGCGGATGCTGCTGTGAGGGTTGTTGGGGTTTCTGCGGCGTCGCTTGCTGCTGATGAGCAAGAGCTGCGGGTGTTTGCGCCTGCCCCGAGGCTGCCAACACTCCACCACCACCACCACCGCCACCGCCAGCCTGCGCCAGTGCCATCCGCACTGCCGCATAACCATACTGCTGCGGGTGCGGCTGCTGCTGCGGCTGAGACACGCTCCCACCCCCACCCCCACCGCCATGCGGCATGGCAGTCCAGCCCACCCCCTGTGGAGTGACACTTTGTCGCTGTGCGGCGCCCGCGCCCACAAACGCCGTCACCGCGGCAACACTGTCCCGCTTTCGCGACACCATGGACGGCTTGCGTGCCACATGCATGCCGCCGCCGATGCCACCGCCAATGCCCCCGCCGCCGCCGCCACCGCCCCTCCCTATCTGCCCTGCGGCCGTGGGGCTGCTGGCGCCGGCGGCCGCGGCCACCAGCGCTGCCGCCGCCACAGTCGTCGCCTGAGACTTGAGGGCCGTGTGCAGCGCCTGCTCCGCGGCCTGCGCGCGCCGCGTGGCGGCCGTCGTGGCGGCCTCCGCCTTTGCCCTCATCACCCGCGCCACGTCCAGCTCCTGCGCAACTTCTCCCATTTTCCTCTCCAGCTCCTGCATCTCCTGTGCGTGTTGCACGTCGGCGCTGCGCCCCCTCTCCTGCGCGCGCCTCTGGTCCGCGGCATGCGCCTCCGCCATGAGGCACTTGTCAAGCATCAGCGTCTCTCTCAGCTCCACCCGGCTCGCCTGCCGCGCCGCCTCCAGCTGCTCCCGGTACGCCCTCCGCATGGCCGCGAACCGCACCTTTGCATCCGCGCCACACTTCTCCAGCGCCCCGTCAAACCCCTGGCACAAGGTGTCAACCATAGCCTCCCCGCGTGTCGCGCGTGCCGCCGTCGCGCCCTCCAGAGCAGACGCAATCATGCCCCAGCGCACGCTCGCTGCCGCCTCCTCTGCCGTCATGAACTCCTCGATGGTGCGCTCGGTGAGGCCGTCTCGGTTGCGCATCAGCCAGGCGCGCGCTCCCCTGCCGCGCTCTGCCGCCAGGCGCAGCAGTGCCGTGCGCAGGGCGCGCGCCCCCTCCGTGGCGTCCGCTGACTGGGCCTTCACAAGTGCTCGCAGCTGCCCAGACAGCTCCTGCGCAGGGGGAGGGAGGGGGGGGGGGAGGAGAGTGCAGGAGCAGCTGGGTACTGTGTTGTGTGGCAATGTAGCACCACCCCTGGCAGTAGAGAGTGCAGTTTGCAGGGGGCAGTGGTCGCGTGAGAGTGGTGACTGTGTGTGGTGCAGTGGCAGGCGCATGTGCCCAACAAGCGCCATTGACCTGAGCAGCTAGCGCGTAACAGTGTACCATGTCAATGCACTTCTTTTACTTGAGCCAGGTGCCAATGCAATGCCTCAGCCACGTTACAGTGATGTGCGGCACATGTAGCAGCATGAGCACGCAACAACGGCATCTGCAGATTGTACAGTGTGCACGTCTTCGAACTGTGCTGCTTTCCGCAAATTCTTGGTCGCAAAGCTGCATCTCCTTTCTAGATTACACAAAAAGCACACATGATTTCACACCAAGACCACCTCTTTGGGTGTGTCTTGTCACAGGAGGCCTCCCATGTGCACGCACGCAGTGCATGACTTCATTCACTCAAGCCACGTAGGAGAGCATCCAGTACTTGTCTTGTGCACCAACTACAACCGAAGACTCACCTCTGTGGCCTTGGACACAGTGCTCTGCAGGTGCTTCATCAACTCCAGAAATGCAGCCTCGGCACTGCCAGCAGGCGGAGGGGGCTCCTCCCGCCGCTTGTCCCCATCTCCCCCCCCGCCAGGGCCGCCCACACCATCACCAGTGGGAGAGTCTGGTGATTTTGGAACATCCGGTATTCCCTCCAGAGCTGGGTCCGGCAGCTGTGATTGGTCAATGATGAACTGTGAGTCTTCAACCGATACCTGCTCAGCAGCAGCACACACGCACAGAATTGTGACACGACAGCCTCTGTGTGTAATTGTTTTTGAAGCCCAAGCACAGGAGGTGGTGCAATGCGGCAAAGGCGCGCTGCGTAGCTGCAAAGACGCCGTTTACCCTACCACTAGTGCTACTAGCATTGCTGAACAATACATTTCGACCAAAGGCTTTTGACAAAAGCTCACCTCGGGGCACCATCCCACGTGGCGATTGCCCTGCACAGCACCTGTGGCGCTGCTGCCAGGCACTATGTCCGCTCCAGGAGCGGTTGGCGCCGGCTGCTGCGCGCCAATCGAAGAGGCAAACCTAGGGCTGGACAGCCCTGAGCCCACAATAAACTGGGCGCTGTCGAGAGATCCGAAGCTGGCAGATAGGTAGCCGCCGGTGTTTGCCACGACCCTATTGGCTCGCTGCTTCATGAGCTCCTCCTGCTCCATCCCCTCCCCTTTCTCTCTTGCCTTGGCCCATCTGTTGGCGGTTGCAGCAGTGGCCTCTGCTGCTGCTGCATCCTGTGCCGCTGCAGCCTGACCAGGCTCCCCTGTGAGCGAGCCCAGGTTGGGCAGCGCTCCGTCCAGGTCGCCCTCCAGCCCTTTACTCAGCATGGCGTGCCATGAGATGCCGTGTGCCTGTGCCTGTGCACCGCCGCCACCTCGACCAGCAGCACCAGGAGCAGCAGTACTGGCGCCGCTGCTGACGGGCATGGCAACTCCAGTCAGTGACGAGGTGGCGGAGCCGGGTGCGGCATGTGCAGCACCAGGGGAGGACGGTGACGACCGCCCCATGGCGTCCGCTGCTGTGCCTCAGCAGCAGCCGGGGACTGCACGTGCCAGAACCTTAGGCAAGGTGGCGACCCTTTGCGTGGCCTGAGCGATGCGCTAAGGCCCTCCCCATTGCCGGTGTGTGGCCGCTAGCCGGCAGCGCACCCCGGCTCTGGTATGCTACTGTCCTCCACAGTTGGTGCGCCGCCCTCTCCGCAAAGCACCAGTGCACAGCAGGCAGGCAGCGTTCTGAATTCGGCAGTTACGGACCGTTTTAGGTTCCGTTGCTGCTGAGCACAGCTGGTTTGTGTGTGTCCACACACACACACCCTGCAGCTGCGACCCAGCACGTGAACGCCGCGGGAGCAGAGGCAGCCGCAGCGAAACCCCAGATACTGCTGTGCTTGCGGGAAAAAGGGAGTCGCCCTGCCGCCCGCACCGCAAGGCATGGTGCAACATCAGGAGCAGCAAAAGCAAGCGCAACCGCAGCAACAGAATGAGCAGCAGCCAGAGGAGCACGAGAACCTGTTCCTCGCGGCAGAGGATGTGGAAGCGGAGGTGTCGGAGTGCATCGGTAGCGGCAGAGCGATTGCGCGTGTGCCCAAGGGCGACGTGAGACAGCTCAGCGACGAGGATGTGCAGCTGGTCAAGGAGCACTCACCGGTAAGGCAAAGTCAACCTGGGGTGCACGGCCGCAGATGGGTGGCACTTCAGTAGAGTAGTCACTGTGCCAGCAGAAGCAGGTAGCTGGCCTCTGTGTAGGGGCCGAGCATGGCTGCTGGGTAGCGACCTACCAGCAACCCTGCCTTTGTTGTGCACTGCGCCACAGTATCAGCCGCATGTCTGTAGGCCGAAAGAGGTATGCACAAGGCAGCAAAAGAGGACACAGTACATCAGCGCTGCGCAACTGCACCGCCGTTATATCCCGTATACATGCATGCCGTCTTTGACACTGCCAAGCTGTGTCATCGCTGCTGCCCTCGTCACCGTTTGCAGGCGTTTTTCCCATCAGTGTCGGCGGCAGTCAAAGACGAGGCACTCAGCGCCACCAACCGCCTGCGCCGCCCGCTGCTGCTGGCCAGGCGCATCACATCCAGCCCAGACGTCTTTGCACTGCGCCGCTGGCGCCCACAAAGCCTGCGCAGCCTTCGTGCTATACTTGACTTCATCAGTGCTGCAGCCATCACAGACGAGTACAGTAGCCCAGAGCAGGAGCTGGCTGCGACGGGGTGTGTGGGGGTGGCGGCAGCGGACTGCACCGTTCCCGCCATTGCCTTCTACGCAACCGTCAGCGCGGCGCCGGCGCCGGCAGCGGAGGGGAGCGGTGCTGAACTTCAACAGACCAGTGTTGAAGTTGGCGTGCTGTTCTCGTGGCCGGGCGTGGGCTCAGCAAATGAGTACCTGCAGGCGCTGCTGGCCGCGCGCACACTGCCCGACCAGCACGACCTGCTGCGGTGGACGCGCCATGCCGCCGCCGGCGCAGACCACTCCGACCGCTCTAAGCTGCTGAGTAGCTTGTATGCGGGCGGCAGCCTGGTGCTGCCCCTGCCCCAGCAACTGCTGAGCAGCCACAATGCGTACCTGTGCCCACGCGGCACGACGGCCACCACGGAGCCTGACCTGGCTGCGCCCCCCTCAGCGCCACTGGACCTGAGGATTGGCCTGGGCGTGGCGGCCGCACTGCCGGTCGGTGCGCAGTCTGCCTATGCCCCGCCCGGCACCTACACATCACCTGCGGCGGCCGCAGCAGGCGCTGGCGCCGTTGCGCGTGCACGAGTGCTGTGGGGCGTGGGAGCCCTGGTGTACGAGCTAGCTACGGCAGCGCCGCTGGGCGCCGCGCCACTGTCGACCCTTCCCCTGAGCGCCGTTCTCCGGTCCGTTCCTGTGGGACTGTTCTTCAAGTACGGGGACGCCGTGCGCCGCGCCCTCGCGCTCACGCTCACCGCCGACCCAAAGTCCCAGTGCGCATCCCCGCAGCGGGTGGGAGAGGCTGTGGCAGCGGCGGCTGCGGCGACAGATGCGCGGGCGCAGGCGCAGGCGCTGCGTGCTTACGCGGCACGCGAGGCTGCCCACGCTGCCGCCGAGGCGTCTGCCCTCAGGCGGGCGATCGAGCAGCAAGAGGCGGAGGCGGCGGCGGCAGAGGCGGCGCGGGTGGTGGCGGCGGGCGTGGCGGCAGCACGGCAGCGCGCCCACTTGCACCTGGAGAAGGCTGCCGTTGCTGCGCTGTCACCTGAGGAGAGGGCAAGGCGGGAGCGGCGGCGCGCGGCGGAGGCGAGCACTGATGAGAGCATCGTGGCGCGGCGGCGGCTGATCAGGGATGCGGCGCTGCTGTGGTGGTCTGAGAAGGCGGTGGGGGAGTGGGCGGCGGTTGGGGTGAGGGGTGCGGTCAAGAGGGGAGAGCTGAGGGTGGCCAAGGGGCCCAAGGAGGAGCAGGCAGCAGTACTGGAGGCACAACAGGAGCAGGGGGGGGGAGGGGTGGGGGGCACTGCAGCAGCTGCTGGGGTGGTGGAGAGTGTGGGAATGGGGAATGGTGAGGTGGCAGCTGTTGTGCCGCCGCCCCTGCAGCTGCAGGGACTGCACCCGGAGCAGCAGCAGGGCGCTGTACACTTGGTGGTGGTGGAGGAGGGCAGCGAACAGAGCGCCAGTGTGGCCAGCATTGACGATGATGGCGATGGCTGGGAGAGATCAGACGCTGAAGATGCAGAGAGGGACGGGTTCAGCAGCTCGGTTCAAGAGCAGGCGGAACACGCCGGTGGTGGCGCAAGAGAGCAGCAGAAGGAGCATGAGGGTGCGGACATGTCAGGTGCAGCTGCTGGGCTGACAGAGAGCGGAGGGACAGCGGCGCAGCAGCCTGCGGCGCCGCCGCGCGCACCAAGCGCGTCACAGCGCCTGTGTGCTGCGCTGATATCTTACCAGGTATGGGGGGGTACCAGGTTGACTGGCAGCTGCAATGTGCATGCGTAAAGTCTTGAATTAGGGGCACACTTGCAGACAGCTCTAGCTGGTCACCGATCATTGCCCATGCCGTTGCTGATGCCACTGGGCCTACATGTGTGTGTACATGCGCCTGCAGTATACAGCAGCAGCAGCCCTGGCAACCAGCCACACTCAATCCACCTGCCCGCTGCCGTTCACGCCGTGCCACCACACACGCCCTCCCTCCCCAGGTCACAGGGCGCGTGCTGGTGCGTGGCATGATGCCTGCGGTGGCAGCGGGACGCGAGGCGCTGGCACGCGCCATGCGGGCCCACCCGGACGTCTGTGACTCCCTGGACGCACCCACCATCACTGCTCTGCTGAGCAAACTCTCCGCCTCAGAGCTGCTGGCGCCTTGCTCCAGCTCAGGCCCCGAGCGCGTGGCTCTGGTGGCGGCGCTGCAGGAGGCATCTGAGGCGGTCGCGCCAGCACAGCGGCACAGGCGAAGTGGTGGCAGTGCGGCACTTGCAGCTGTGGCAGCGTCGCGGCAGGGCAGGAGGGAGGATGCCAGGGTGCTGTCGCTGGCTGCGGTGGTGGTGGGGGAGTACCTGGAGCTGAGGGCGAGGGGGGTGAAGGGGCGGGGGCTGGCGGCCACGTTGGTGGCAGCGCTCATGCGTGGGGGTTTCACGCGTCACGTGGTGGTCCGCATATGGAAGGTGAGCGTCATCATATGAAGCCCTAGCAGCGGCAATGACCATGTTCACCATTGGTGCACTTGGCAATGCATGTTTTCTTGTGTGGTGTGTAGTAACGGGTTACACCGCATAAAATTTCCATTATACGCCGTATGAGTACGTAAATACGGCGTAAAATGTATCTATAGAACGTGTTTGTAGAACGTGTTTGTACGGCAAATACGCTGTATATCGCGTTTTTGGGTAAATTATGTTATAAGCCCCGACCCATCACTACCAGTTTAAAGCACAAAGTATAACGAGAGGGTCCTGTATAACGAGGGGGCCGTTATGCAGCGTCATATGCCCGTGTATACCCCCCCCCCCCCGAGCCTGACGCCATGCTGGCGGCGCTGACGAGGGGGGTATGCTGTGTAACGAGGGGGGGGGCACCATGGATGTATAACGAGGGGGGGTATCATGGATGTGTAACGAGGGGAGGCAGCCGCAGTGCCTGCCGCCCCAGCCAGTACCCTCGGCAGCGTCTGGGCAGGCAGCAGGAGCCGCCGGCGGTGTTGCCGATGCGCTCGTTCCCGTCTCCTCCAGCGCACTTCAAGGAGTATAAACCTTCATTTCCACAGATTTGCAGTTGCAATGCGCCAAAGAGGCCGGGGCAGGGAAGCGGCACAGACAGCAGAGAGCGCTCCCGCTGCTGCCGTGGGGACGGGGGGTGGGCAAAGCGCGCTCCCGTTGCGACCGCGGGGGGTACTCTGTACAACGTGCATGCGTTATATGACCCCCGTGCTAGCAACGGCAGACCCCGCTGTTGACAACGCGGGGAGTTGTTATACTCCGTGCTTTACGGTTGTAGTGATGTGGTTATTTCGCATGGCTGTATAAATGACTGGCGGGCCGGTTGTGCGGCACCCTCATATGATAATGGAGTCAAGAAGTATAAAATACTTTAAGCTATTGTACGTCAAGCATTTATACACACTGTGTTAGTGATGGGTCACAGCGCATAAATGTTTCATTACACGCCGTATAATGTACTTCTGAAGTACTTCAGAGTAGTAGTATGTAGTAAGAAGTATGTAAATAGGGCGTATAACGCGTTTGTTATACGGTGTGTATGCCGTATATCGGGGTTTTGGATGCAGAAATACGCTGTATTTTGAACTTTGTATAGCGTACAAAATTCATTATAAGCCCTGACCCATCACTACACTTTGTACTTCAAAAGTTTCTGTGTGGAGTGCAAAATGTCACAAGTATTTGGATCAGCGGTAGCCCCGTGTTGAAAAGTTGGGGTGCGTTACACGCAGTGTGCTGGAGATCGGGCACTGCACACTGCAGGGCACTGGGCACCCCATGCTTGGCGCCCCAGCACAAGCCAAATGCATCTGCTGGTGGCACCCACCGCCTGTTCCTTGCAAATGCACCTCGTAGCCATGTGCTGAGCCATTGTTGCACATGTCTGCCCTCCGTGTCATGCGCCTGACATGCCACCAGCAAGCCGAGGTGTATGCGCGCCTGGAAGTGCAGCAAGCCGCTCTGCAGCGCCAGCTGGCAGCAGAGGAGAAGGCCTATGCAGAGGCCCTGGCAAAAGCGGCTGCAGAGGAGGCGGCGGCGGCGCAGTGCAGAGCCGCACTTGTGCCGCGCATCACCGCTGCCAGCGCACGATCTCTCACACTGGCGCTGCCGCACGTTCTAGCCGGTGCGATTACGGTGGCGCGGCGAAGGTTGCGCGGGCAGCCGGCAGCGCTGGAGGTGCTGCGCCCACTCGGCCTGCAGGTGTCTTTTGAACCATCAGACCTTGCCAGTGGTGGCAGTTGCGGTGGCGTCATCACATTGTCAGTGGTTGCGTACGACGCTAGCAGCGCTGGCGTCGAAGCACCAGGTGCTGCTGAGCAGGCAGGCGAGGTCCCCACTGCCGGTCCGGAACCTGCCAGTGACCACAACGACCTGTGTGGGTCACTCACGGTGGGGTGCCTGCAACCAGCCACACAATACCAGGGCGTGGTGTCCATCACACGGCATGCGAGACACGAGCTGGCGTGGGTGCTGCGTGCTGCCGTGAGATCGGCAGAGCCACCATCTGAGGCGCACGCACGTGTGCTACAGCAGGCGCTGTGCAGCATCGGCTGTAACGAGGGTGGGCCCTTTGATGGACGGCTGGGCGCTGGGGCAGGGGGGGGGGAGGGAGAGGCGCTAGGCGGTGATGGCGGTGGAGGGCCAAGCCCAGCCTGCACTGCTGCCACAACCGCTGCTGGTAAGGCATGGCGCAGGTATACTGCCTGTGTGCACCCGTTGCTGCGATCATAATATATGCTTGTAACGTTTTGTGGCAACCCTGGTCATGTGCTCGGAATACGTATGAGGTGGTTGTTGAAGTTGTGACGTTGTACTTGGCGCATGTTGTTGTACTACCGTAGTATGTTGCTCGTAGGGATTTGATGCCATGTTGCTGAAGCTGGCACAGCAGCAGCATGTGCGAAGCTAGCATGTACACAGCGCTCGCTGCCAGCGCCCCCATCGCTGCGACTGGTGCATTCACAAGTGCTGGCACTTGCAGGCGCTGGCCCATGCCTGACATGCGAAACTGCTTGCCATTGCCCTGCCAACTCTGCCATCGCAGCACCGGAGGTTCCCTCCGCCCTCCACTGCACCATTGTGCCAACATCATCTGTGGCCAGCAGCCCTTGCCGCAGCAGCGCACTGCCCACCAGTGGCAGTCCTGCCCGCAGCACAATCATTATGCCAGGCCAGCAGGAGTCACCGTATGCATCACCATCCCACCTGCCGATGGTCACTCCCTACATTGGGGGCATGCCAGCGGTCGATGGAGCGGCGACAAGTGTGGCGGCGGATGCTGGCAGGGCTCAGCTGGGGAGGCCGCAGCCACTGATCTCCCTGCGATGGCAGCCAGGACGCGCCAACGGACCAGAGCAACCTACATACAGGGTAGAAAGGTGCGTGCACCCGCGTGTGTATGTGGATGTGTTTGTGTGCTCTTGATTTTTTACGTGCATGCAGGTTCTATGTGACGGCATGGGAAGGCGTTTGTGTACGCCACACGGCTTCAACTTGAAGTTGTGGCACCAGCGCGCTTGACGGTGCAGGCACGCACATGCTGCTGTCAAACATGGTTCTTAGATGATGTGTCAGGCGTGTGTTCCGCGTCAAGGCATACCGGTTGACAGCCTCACCCGCAGCACTGAACGCGCCGACTGCTGCAACCCTGCTGTTGCAGGCGAATAGGGGGCTCCGGCGCATGGCAGCAGCTGCGTGTGGCGCACAAGCACCACTGCGTGGACGCGCCCCTCAGCACCATCACGCCAGCAGACCTGCAAGCCATCGCAGCCCACCACCTGCTGGTCGCCTACCGCGTCTCAGCCATCACCACGTTTGGCCTCAGCAAGCCCTGCGCACAGCGCGCCATTGACATTGCGGCGCACCTGCACCCGGGCGTACTGGCAGCTGCTGCTGAGCACAAACTTCAACTTTCAGCAGCTTCAAGCCCTGGTGAGAGGTCGCCACACCGCCCGCACCGCGCCGCTGACGCACTGGTGTTGGCGAGCCCGAACGAGGATGCTGTTGTGATACACCAGCTGCAGCGCGCCGCGGATGCGGAGGCGCGAGCTGCTGTGGCCGCGAAGGCAGAGGCGGGGGATGTGCTGGCCCTCAAGGCTTTTGGACCCGACAACCTCAGCAGCCTGTTCGACGTGGCCTTGCCACCCGCGCTCAACAGGCAATGCGTAGCTGCGTTGCCCACCGTGGCTGTACCAACGGCAGTGCCGCGGCAGACCTCTGTTGCTAGTGGTGTGGTGGCACCCGACGGTAGTGTGGGCACTGCTGGCAGCAGCAATGCCAGCGAGGTTGCAGCGGCTGCTGAAGCTGGTGCTGGTGAGGTAGCGACAGCGGTGAGCAGCAGGCCTAGCACCGGGGAGAGTGTTTGTGATGAGGAGAGCCTAGCGTACATGATGGGCGCAGCAACTACCCCAGCTGCGCTCAACATGGCTTTTGACAGCGACTTTGTAGATGAGGACAGCAGGTCCGAGCAGTGCTGCATTGGTGGGGATGCCAGTGCCTACCATCATGGCAGCACAGACGGTAGCAGCGTCATGAATTTGCTGTCTACTGCTCATAGGAGCATGCAGGTCAGCAGGCATGTTGGGCACGGGCATGTCCGCAAGGGCTCACACCGCTAGCATGGCACATTCATGCAACATGTAATCATTGTAATCACGTCATTGCGAGCAATCTTCAATTACACGAAAGCTGCCCACAATGGATGCCGCCTCCATGAAAGTTAAACAGTGGTAAGTAACAACAAACTGCGCCAGCCTTGCAAGTGCATACTTCTCTAAGTATGCTACCGGTAGTACTTCTGAGTACATGTGTGTACCATGGTAATAGTTCCCACATTTCCCCAACAGCCCCAGGGCCTGCCGCAGCACTCACTCCATTCGCACGGAGCCGCATGACTGAGCGTGCGGCATGCCTGCAAGAGTTGTGCATGCGACGGCGCGCTGGCGCCGCCTTGGCTGGCTGCAGTGTGAGCAACGAGAGGGCATCTGCTGGTTCACATGTCATGCATGGCTCCCGGTTGTGTGCCGCATGCTCATGTGGGGTGTAAACGAAACTGTGACATTCCGCGCATGGCTGCTTCAGCAAAAGGGCAAATTTTCAATGGGTGGGGGGCCGCCAACAAAAAAAGGAGCGAAATGAGGGAAAGGGAAGGTTTTTGTTTTGCATTGCATCGATGTAGCAAGTGCTAGGCTGGTGACAGCAACCCCAAGCTATGATTTGTGGCATGCCCTCTTCGAGCTGAGGAGGCGCTTGCGAGCTTGCAAGCTGTTTTAGTGCCTACGCCACTACAATGAGGTATTATCTTGGGCTTAAGGATAAGCTAAACATACCTCAGTGCATGGCGGCAACTCAACAGGCTGCAGCATGACCAAGGTGACGGCATGTGCGGTAGGGACTCCAGGCATGCACAATTGCACTGCACAGGGAGTGTGAGTTCTGTGCTACTGTACAGTAGGTACCACCTGTGTGTGTCATGACATCCACATACACACCACATGCTGCAGCCCATTACGTTGCTGGCGAGTATTTGTGCCCCATTGTGAGCAGGTCATGCCGCGCCAGCATCCGCTGCCCACTGCGCAGCACTGCCAGCCTGCGCTGAGATTGATCAGTTTGTGTCAGCTCCGGCTGGCATACACTGCTGCAAGCACCACCACACACCAGCAGGCGCGGCAGGCGCAGCCTCAGGCTGGCACACGTCCTGGCTCGCCATTTGGCCCCCCATGGCACAAATGAGCCCACCAGAGACCATGCGCCAGCCGCAGCCGACATTCAGCGTGGAGCTGTCACTTGCTGCAATCACGCATGCGACACCAAGCCTGCCATTGCATGTACCAGTGTGCGACGCATGGAAACGGGGCACTGGAGTACAATGAACTGCTCAAACGCCCATGTGGCACATGCTTTACAAATTGCAATGGCAGCAGGTGGCAGTATGCTGTTGCGACCATGCTTTAAAAGTGCGCGTGCACTTTACTGGTTAGCACATCATCGCTCTAACCCGCTTCACCCTTCCATGTGTAGCAGTTGCTGTTTTTTTGTGTGAAAAAAATTAAAAGTTTTCACTCCCACTGCAGTGTGTACAAGCGGAATGCTTGTCTGGTTGACCTATGTGACACCCGGGCCTGCTGTCATGTTTATGTCATTCGTCTGCTGCCCTGGTTGCACTGCAGTGCGCTTGCATTGCAAGTTATCCAATATTGCCAAAGTAAAAGTAGGAAGTAGTCGCCACATTTAGTGAGCAGTCCGCATGAAAGCGCAGCACAGCGAACACTGCCATTTCGTGGACATTGTCAACTTCGACACACCTGAGAGCCATCACATTAGACAAAGAGTGCCCCAAGGTCGCCTGCGACCATACCACATGAAGGTAGGCAGTCACAGTTGCTGCACAAGGTGTCAACGGTGCAAGGCACCACACCCCAACACATGGCTCACCGCCACTGCCAACGCCGCCTGGTGCCACTTGTTTTTTTTAGCTGTACTACCTCGGCAGGGGCGCCGCGCTACTGCTGCTGCTGCTGTTGAGTTGAGCTGCAGGTGCTGTTGAGTTGAACTGCTGCTGCTATATGGTGTGGTACTGGGCCCGCAGCTGCGTAAAATGACAGGCACGCAACGCAGAGGGCGCTGCCGCCCTTTTCAACACTTCACCAGCCTGCTGGCAACGCTCACTCGCTCACCATTTCCATGTAACAGCTCGCCTGGCGTTGCTGCGAGACTTCAAATGCCGCTCGCCTGTCGCTCGCTCTGGGCCCCTCTGAATGAAATAGCAACGCTCACTCGCTCACCATTTCCATGTAACAGCTCGCCTGGCGTTGCTGCGAAACTTCAAATGCCGCTCGCCTGTCGCTCGCTCTGGGCCCCTCTGAATGAAATACAGTAGGGCACCCGCAATATGTCCGCAGCGAGTAAGTCCGCCCCCGCAATAAGTCCGGTCGAAACGTTCTGCA
>JAULBY010059213.1:0-10663 GCA_032358315.1 Ophiocytium majus
GCCGGTGGCACAGCGGGCGGTGCGGGCGCGGCGCCCTCGGACCTGCTGGACCTGGGCGAGTGCGGCGATGCGGGGCTGGTCTTTGGAGCGAGCGGGGGGGTGGAGGGCGCGGCGGCGGCGGCGGCGGCGGTGGCGCCGCTGCTGCCAGCGGTGGCGGTGGCGGCGAGCGCGGTCATGTCCGTGGAGGAGAGCGAGGGCTGGAGCTGCGAGCTGTGCTGCGAGGGCGGGGGGGCGCGGGTGGTGCTGCGGCCGTGCGGGCACGCGCTGTGCGCGCGGTGCACAGAGCGGCTGCAGCGGCGCAGCGGCGAGAGCGGCGGGCCGCTGCTGTGCCCGTGGGACAGGGCGGTGGTGCTGGGCATGGAGGCGGAGGGGGTGTGAGCAAGGAAGGGGATGGGGGGGGGAGGGGGGGGGGTACGGGTAGGGCCAGGTGGGGAGGAGCGGGGGACTGCTTTGGTTTACCAATGCATGGCATGAACAGGGTAGTGTTTTTTGTGGGTGGTCATGGTTGCTGCCATTTGATTGTACGGCTGTTGTGTGGCAGGTCTTGCCTTGTTTGACGCTGTGCGTGACCTGGTTATTGGTGAAGCTGTGCCATGTCGGGGCTGCACACCACACGTTCGTTTCGCTGGATGCTGCTGCTGCTGCACGACGCGGGCATGCGGGTGAGCAAGCTTGGCAAACATGGACTGTTTAGGTTGTACATCGCCCAGATGAGGCACAAGTTTGCTTGTTACAAACATCTGAAAACAGTACTGACTAGCGCTACTAAAATGCAGGCGCGGAAGGTGGCACAATTTTGTCACGGTCGTTTGTACAAACATCACAGCATGCCAATTGCCACTACTGCAGAAGTATGTGGTGTACATGTAGGTATGCATGCATGCTGTGTCATGCTCCTTGGATTGCATGCACGCGCATGCGCACTGCCAACCTGCCACATAGCACACGTGTACTCTTATGAAACTCCGCTTAGGGCGCGGAAAGCCCTTTGCACACGGTGCGTGTGACCAGAAAATCAGACAGGTAGCGAGTACACAGCAGCTATGTACTGACTGCACTTACAGAGCCTGTAGAGCTGCATGCACATGTATGGATGGATGATCATGCGACCGTGGTCATGATCATGAACATCCAAGGATTCTCACAATGTTGAAATGCATCATGCGCACCAACTGGTGCCCCGCGCCACCCCCCCCCCGGCGGGGGGCCCACGCGGGGGCGTCCATGGATGGATGATCACGCGATCGAGATCATGTTCATGACCACCATATTTTTGAAAACCGTGTACACACGGTACCGCGGTGTTGAGGCCAAAGGAGCTCCCCGAGTGTGTCGAGAGTCGCCACACACACACACACCCGCGCCACACCCGCAACCGTGTCAGGTGCACTGTGTCTGCTAAGACTCTGTGCTCGCCGCACCAGAGGGACGCAGGCCCCTTCTCCAGCAGGAACGAAAGCTGCCTCCATTTTTTTGGCGCCAAAAACATGTCCAGTGCAGGAGCAGCACGGCTTCGCAAGGAGATCGCCATGCTGGCCACCGACCCTCCCCCCGGCATCACTGCCTGGCCTGTGCTGGACTGCGTGAACCACCTGCTGGCGGAGATGGTCGGGCCGGAGGACACCCCATACGAGAGGGGTGTGTTCGTGCTGGATGTGAGGGTGCCTGACAAGTGAGTGAAGCGGGGGGAAAGGGCCCGCTGCAGTGGCAGCAGCTTGAGACCGAGCGGTGGTGGCGGCAGCAGCAGCAGAGCAGCAACAGCAGCGGAGTACCAACATTTTCTGCTGCTGCAACAGTACCCACTGAATGTTTGCACCAGCAGGGTATCACCCGCAACAACCACGTCAACAGTGCCAGCCGCATCACGGGTGACTTCAACTCACCAGAGCAGACCCAGCAGTAGCAGACAGCAGCAGCACCACCATCATGACTTCAACACAGAATTGCTACCAAGATGTTACCCTTATCCCTGTCAACCTCTCCCTTCTCAAACCATTGCATTCGCCCAGCTACCCATTTGAGCCCCCCCAGGTTAAGTTCGCCACCAAGGTGTACCACCCCAACATCGACTCAGAAGGGCGCATCTGCCTCAACACCCTCAAAAGCCAGCCCGCAGGGTCGTGGGTCGCCAGCATCAACATACCCACGCTGCTCACCATGATACGCACGCTGCTGGCGCACCCAAACGGCGACGACGGCCTCATGCCAGACATTGTGAGTCGCGCGAGTGCCATCAGTCGCCCCATTCCTATCAAGGGTACTTTGCAGCGTGCGATGCGGCACGCCAACAACGGCGTGTTTCGCCTAGGCGGCGCCATGCGTGGCAGACGTGCGCTGGTGTGCATGTGGCGGGTGTCCCCTCAGCTGGCAGCTGGCCAGCAGGCTCCGCACACTCACCCAGGTGCATGTGCGCGGCAGCCGCTCATGCTGGTTCGCTTCACATGCGCCAGGCGGCGGTACCGCTGATGATGCCTGTTTCAGCCACTATTGATGTGGTGCATAAGCGCGTGCCAGCATGCTGTAGGCGCGCGCCCGCGCACCGCAGCGGCCGCTACGCCCGTGCCGTCCCCATCAATCAGCCGCCTTACTTCCGTGATGCAGCTGGTGGCTGCGCTGCCACTGTTCACTCGCTGCCCGCACACCCACACTTGGCTCACTTGGCGGACCGCGAACGCCACCCACATGACCGTGGCGACGCCAGCCGGCCACCCCCCTCCCGTACACACCTCCACACCCACCACTACTTGAAGTATATTCACTCACCCCTCCCCCCCCGTGCACGACTCCCAACACGCGTGCAGACGCGGCTGTTTGTGGACCAGCGCGGCCAGTTCGAAACGGTCGCGCGTGCGCGCACGCTGGAGTGCGCCACCCCCGAGGCGGCCGCCCAAGCGCAGGCGGCCATCACGCAGCGCGCGCAGGAGGCGGGGGGCGGCGCCGGCAAGGCGCAGCCGCAGGCGGCGGGAGGAGCGGCGGCGGCGGCGGCGGCACCCACCGCTGCTGTGCAGGCCGGCGCGTCTGGGAACGGCGCGGGGGAGCAGGAGAGTGATGGCAGCGACGGGAGTGATGGGAGCGATGGGAGTGATGGCAGCGATTGCGAGAGTGACGGTGATGATGGGGAGGGGGAGGGGGGGGGGCATGCGAAGCGGCTGCGCACGTCGTGACGCTTGGTGGGTTGCTGCCGGTGAGCACGGCGCCATGCGCATGCCTTGCATGGTTGGGCAGCGCACTAACTGCGGCTGCTGGCAGAACGGAGAGTGTTGCCTGCTACTGCAGCTGCACATTGTCAGGCTAAGTAGCTACCGTGGCGCCGGTTGGCAGCGTACGCAGCCACCGCCCGTGCGGCACTGCTGCGGAGAGACACCACACTGAACCAGGCGCAGAGACGCTCTGGCGGCCGCACAGGCAGCCAGGTGCTGCAGGCCGCAGCGGCATGTGATGCCACCGCATGCAGTGTGTCAGCATCCATGCACGGCAGACAGCTGCTTGACAGACGGGCCCCACGCGGACTAGGCACTGGTGTTGTTGGAGGGCTCTGGTGCTCACCCACCTATAGCCAAGTCGGAGCTATTGCACTGTTTTGTAGCTCCAAGTTGCTGCAACAGCAGGTTCGCAGTGACGAGAATGACTGTGCTGCTGGGCAGCACAAGCACCAAACCGAGTGTGTGTACAAGATCGAGGGCAATTTTTGGTCAAGCCTACCTTCCATGTGCTAGCAGGACACACAAACAGAGATCATCTACCCTGTGAGGGGACTCGCAGTCTCGGTATGTTTCAATGAAGACCTGTGCACATCACTTGCTCTGTTTTGCGGAGTCACTTTGTACAAGTGTGCCTGCATATCATTGTATGTGCAGCAGCCCATTCCTTTGATGCATGGCACCAGCAGCGCCGCTGTGGTGCCATGCTCAGCCTGTCACATAAAACACGTATCCACTTGCACGCCCCTGCTAGTGCACCCACGGCACCTGTCAACATGGCACCTGTCAACCAGTTGTGTGAATCAATTGTGTGCCAGCTCTCCCGCCAGACATGGCGAGTCCGCCTACCACTCTGTGACATGAAGTGGGTTTGCAATGATCACTGTTTTGCTATTGAATGCCTCATGTGCGTGTGCCCCATATGATCTCGCAGTGCCGGCAGTACATGCACATCTCAAGTGCAGAGCGCAAGATGACCACACAAATGTGCAGCTAGCGGTGGTGCACGTGGCGTTTGCAGCTGGTGGATCACCATAATTCCGAGCCTTTGAACGTAAATGTGCATTCATGAATGTGCGTGGGTATGCGTGTGATTTTGGTTAGTCCGGTACTTCGAAATACATGCACATGGACTACATGCCGGTACTTCAAAGTTGTACACATAATGCCCCCCATCTGTTGCGCAGTTAGAATTTTCGAACCAAGGCACCCAGCTGCTAACTTACTGGGTTCCTAATATTTTTACAAAATGAGTACTGCTACTTTTTATAAGCATGCACACACATACACTGGGGGAGCCACCGCCGGAGCAGCCACAACGGACCACAACGAGAGGCGAGCGGGGCGTCCGAGTGGGCAGGCCGGCCCGCCATAGGATATACCGCCGTCTGGAGTCCCTACCTCATGCATCCAAGGGCGGGAGGTCGTGTGGACCCTCTTTGCACTTATGGATCTTGTGCACAGGCATCACAGCAAACAAGTGTGGTTTGGAACGGGTGGTCACAACCCACGCCTGTGACAGCGCGGCGTCTAAGGCGTGTCCACACACGAACTAGATTCCAAGCAGCCTTGTTGTGCAAGTGTCCACAAGTGGTGGGCTGCAGCGTGACACAAAAAGGCTTGCGCGCAGCATGTGCATATAAATTCAAAAAAAGGGCATGTCAGCCCAATCACGGAAGCACAACACCGCAAGCAAGGCCGCCGGTGGTATACGTACCATGATTGTACCGGTATCCTTCTGGAAGTGTATTGTCCAGCTGCAGGTGCCAGTAGTGAGAAAGCAGGAACTTCGTCAGCCGTGCACAGTTGGTGTGTAGCTGCCTGAGACTGGCACGATACTCACTCCATCCCAGCCCTAAAGAAAGATATGTAAGCCCTGCCACGTGCGTAGACCCATAGCGCCATTGTGTGTGACTGGCGCACACTGGTGCACTGCGCTGCACTGCACTGCACGCCAACCACCAGCCGCAGCGTCTCGCCGCCACCTAAAGTACAAGCGGCTCACGCAGCACCTGCTGCAGCCACGCCACAAGTGCAGGGTCCGGGTGGCACCACCTACTACTCCACTGCACCCGCTGCAACAGCTCCCCCACCAGCGCCCGAGACCACCGGCCAATGCCTTCGGCGCGCGCGCGCTGCGCTAGCTCCAGCGTGAGCGAGCCACACTCCGCAATTCCCTTGAGCACGAGGTTGGATTCATCCTCAAAATGGTACACTCCGTGGTGCAGCATGAACAGTGCCATATCCACAAAGCCAGCCTCCGCAGCAAAACATGCAGACTCCGCCTCCACACAGCCCGCCAGCGCCGCCTCTCCGCAATAGTATTTGACGATGTCGAGGTGTCCGCCCCTGGCGGCGCAATCCACCGAGTTCGTAGTCGTTGTTGGCCACTCGTCGTGTGGATAGAGCATGTACCTGGCAGCGAGCTTGCGCGTGCGCGCACCCAGCTCGCCCTCTTCAGCTACCACCTCGGCCCAGCCGGCATGGCTTTCCCCATCCAGCGGCAGTACGTTGTTGCTGTCCCAACAGTTCGAAGGCGAAAACTCGCCGTACAGCTGCTGCCCGTGTGTGCAGGTCCACTGCACTATCGCCAGGTATCCACGCTCCACTGCCCTCACACAGAGCGTGGCCGACAGCCTTAATGATTCCGGCCACTCCCCTTCAGCCTCCGTGTTGTGCGCTAGCCAACCCAGCACAGCGCCGCCGCCGCCGCCGCCACTGCCCGCCGCCTCCAGCGCCGCCGATGCCGCGTCCAGCCGCGGAAGTGAGCCGCCGTTCGCCCGCTGCAGTGCGCTGCCAACAAGCTTAACCGCCTCGAGGTTGCAGCCACGCGCTGCGCCGCGCAGCATGCGCTCGCACACCGGGAGCCCAAACTCCGCACCTGTGGCGTAGTTGAAGACGTCGCGAGTGGCCCACTGCCCCAAGGCCTCCTCAAAGCCCTCGTGCCTCACCGCGCCACACTCCGCGGCCAGCAAAAAGGAGCGGGTGTGCTGCAGCACCGAGCGCCATGTGGTGCAGCAGAGCGCGTTGGGGGCGGCGGCGGCGACCGTCGCCATGTGGCGGCAAGAAAACGAGGGGCCGTGGACGCTATCAGGAGCCAGTGGCCAGGGCAGACCCACTGGAGGATGAGCGGCAGCAGCTCGCGGTCCCCTAGCACCCAGGCGCGCACCGAGGTTGCGCCCTTGTGCAGTTTGGCGGCCCTGTGCTCAATGCCAGCAGCACCGCTGCCTGCTGTCAGGCTTGCGGTAGGCACCTCCAGCTGCGTGATGATCTCCTTCGCAGCAGCAAACTTGGGGTCGGCACCCACTAGCAATGCCACCACTGCTTGCAGCCCCTCCAGTTCGGCAGTTAAACCGGGAGTGGCAGGCTTGGAGGGGTCGCCTGTGTGGCAGCAGGCAGCAGGCAGTGTTTCAGTGTATGTGAGACGTGGCAGCAGAAAACACTGTGATGGATGGTTGAAGGGAGCCCTGCCATAGTGCTTTGTGCCATGGTGACACCGGCAGGAGGCCAAGCATGGAATGCACGTGCAATCATGGCACAACTGCTGCACTCCACAATGAAGGCTGCCACAGCCCTTTGCGCTGCTCTCGTAGGTTAAAATCATGGCACAAATATTGCAGCAACTATTGCTGTTGTGTGCATGTCAGTGTGCATACGGGGCTGCCAAACACCACAGCGGTTGTTGAGCCTAGGAACTGTCATGGCTGAGGTAAATACTGTGCGCCAAGGCGTGTGCAACAATGTGCCGTCAATCAAAGCTGTGTAGCCTTTCTTTGGTCACCAAATGCCATGCGTATTTACTTGCATTATACTTCGAAGTACTAGTAGTATGAAACAAGAGGTGGAACTCTGCCTGGCTGTCTACCTGGGTGTTGTGGAGTAACGTGTGGGAGAAGGTAGTAACCTCCGGTCAATCTCATTCATAGGGCAGGGCCGTGCTACAGATACAGCTGCTGCTGTGCAAACGCTCATGAGGCACGTGCCGCCGATGGCACAAACACCGCCACTGACGCTTTCTGTGGCAGCGTGCCCTCTACAGGGTGTATTCATTTGTTTCTCTGCGCCCAACCGGGGTTCCAAAAACCCGGGACGGCACCCAGGTTACCCTGCGACAAACAGAGCCCGGGTCAATTCCACCATCCCTAGGGACTTCACAGACGAACTATTAGGCGTGCGCCCGCATGCAGTCCGCTTGCGCTCCCTGCCTGCTTGGACGCCCGCCGACAATTAACACCGATACTGTATCACACTTTTTCCAAGTACCGTCTAGTGCCGAAGTAGTCACCCGGGGTAAGTTATTTGGTCAGTTTGTTTGGCGCGTCCAAAGTAACTACCCCTCCTTTTAAGTGGCCGTGCAAAAGTCATGAACCCCCCCCTTTAGTTGTTGCAAAAGCCACAATGTAAAGTGCTGTCACTGGTACCCACAGACAGTAGTACCGGTACATATGCTTCGAAGTATTGCACAAGTATGTGTAGCTCTGATGTGCACTGCCACCCAGCTGGCAGTGCCTCGCCACAATAACGCAGAGCATGCACTCCCTGCTTGCAGCAGGTGCAACACAGCAAGTTCACAAGTTGCCTTTGACAATGTCGTGCAACGCCACCGCTGCTGCTTCTCTTAAGCGCTTGCCGTTCGGGCACTCCAGTGCCCTCAGCACACTTAGTGCTGCCTCCACACCGGCAGCATCTACAGGCGGGACTGGCTCCCCCTCCGAGTCTGTGCCACTGCCTGGCCCCTCCACCATCTCCGCATCGCTGGCAGCATCCGCTGCCGCTGGTGTTGCCGCCGCACCACAGCAGATGGTGCAGTGCAGGGTTGCTGGGCAAAGAGTGATGCAGTGGTGTGGCTGCTTGCTGGGCACGATCTGTGCTGAAGAAGTTGAAGAGCGTGAGCTGCCCTGGCTTAGCAGCAGCGGCCCTGGCACGCGTGTCGTCTGCCGCCTTAGGCCTGCAGCCCAGCAGCCCCTTGCTCGCAGTGCTCCATGACCTTATCTTCGAGTCATCGGCGGAAAGAAGCAAAAAAAGAAAGTTCAACTGTGCGCAGCGCAAATTTTTGGCAGCAGCGTCGCGGCGGCCTCTACCGTGCTGACCATGTTTGCTTAAACATGGTACCCCACCGAGGTCATGCTGGGGCGCAACCCAAACTACTTACCCCCCCCCCTCCAGGCTCCTCCTGAAGTAACTTGCCCCCCCCGTTGTTTTGGCCCGACCAAATAACTGACCCCGGGTGACTACTTCGGCACTAGACGGTATGCCATAAAAAGGGGGAGTGCTGAACAATACGAAATAATAACTACGCTTCTTCTCAAGCACATACTTCAAGTAAATACACGCAGTACTTGCTATGCGCGGGTGTGGAGCACTTTCATCCCCCTGTGTGTTTTCATAAACATCAGTCGTGTAACACACGTTCCGCCTCATCCCGTCCACCAGCTCTTGTTTGATTCTTAGTGCACTCAGGTACAAGCCGTCATTGATAAGTGTCTCTTCTCTCTGTTGCCTGCTTTTGCGACCTGCCAGAAGTGTGCACTTCCGCACGTGTGGCCCCGCTCGCATATGCTTGAAGCGAGCTGAATGCAAGAGGTGCACGTGTGAGTGTCTGTCTGCCAAAGGCAGCACACACACATGGCGGCACTCTGGTCACTCAAAAAGGCTTTTTAAAAAAGCCTTCGTCAGCCACCACATGACATGTGCTGTGCGTACGATGCTGCTGGGCTCGGCGGCTGTGGCGCTTGGTGGCGGTCGTGGTGGTTCGCAACTGGTTGCTGCCGCTGGAAATTGCGTACTGTTCCTGCCACTTGCCACTCACCTCCGACCTGGACCAGCGCCTCCGCTCTCTCGCACAGGAAGCGAAAGGTTTCCGCTTGGTCGCCATTAATGGTCCAGCAGCTGGGGACTTGCTCCAGATCAGGGTTTAAGCTGCTCCAGTAAGCTGATGCCACGCCCTGGCAGACGGCAACCCACAGCAGAGCTTCTTGAAAGCAGCACCAGGCTGTGCCACCAGCACTTCGCCAGCAGCTTTTGTGTTGCCTGCTTGCTTGCGTTTTGGCAAACAACTTCATGACCTTGAAGTTGTTGGTGTGCTGAGCACAGCAACGCGCAGTGCACGTGCATGAGGGTGGTACTGCGGCGCTCAGGACACCACTGGATTTTGACCACGGTTTAAGAGAAGAATTTTAATTTTGAATGATGCTGCACTAATGACTCACTTGGTGGTTGTGTGTGAAGATCTCACAGAAATCAAGCATTTGCCTAGAGTGTGTGCCCTGGGTTTTGGCACACAGTTCTGAGCGCGTCAATACTAAATGTCACATGTGCGAAATCTGAAACACGTGCATGCTGGTTCAGCAGCTGCTCGAAGGAGCCCTTTGGCCATGCCATGCCATGCCAGTGGTGGTAGGCTGCAGCTTGACAGCGCCGAGGGCATAATGCGGCACCATGACGTGCATGTTCAAGGGCAACGCACTTCAGCCCAACGAGTGTAGCACAGTGGTAAGGAAAGCTCACTCGCTGCAATTAGCAGGTGGAGCCACTGGGAAAACAGGAGCGTCTTGGTTTCAATTATGCATGATTTTGTTGTGTGACTGCATCGAAACCATTGATGACCATGCTGCCCCGTATTGCACGCAGAAATCATGCCCGCCGCTTGGGCCCACACTCGTGACCGCTCAACGTGCATCAACTTCAGTAAACATGTTCACAGCACGCACAATTACATCATAGTGACAAAGAAGGCAGTGCTGCGGTTGCACCGGCAGTGACGGCGGAATCACAGGAGCAGAATGGCAAGCCAGACGGCGTGGCCATGCGCCTGCGAACAGCCTTCAAAGTTCACAGTTGTGTACCGGTATTATTGACGCAGTTCAACTTGAAGTTCAGGTGCTCCGTGTGGGACCATCAGATGCCAGCCATGACCAAGTGCTTGGCACAGCCTCCGACCAGACAACAGGCTCACCGACATGTGTAGCGACACAAAATTGCTCCCCACGCACATGGTTACATAAAACAGCTGCTGCGGAGCGCGTTGAGCGTACAAAATGCTGCAGGAGCTGCAAATGCACACTCCAAGTCTGCCAGTACCAAGGTCGGGCCGCTGGGTGTAAGAAAGAACAGCAGCGCCGACTCAGCTACAGCAGGTGGGCTGCCAGGCACAAGGCTGGTGCTTTTGCACAAGCGCATTTAGGCGATGCCGCAGCGCTGGCGGCACTCCTGCGCGCCCATGGCAGGGTTAGGGGGGAAACCCCCAATCAGCGCTGCCAGCTGGTCCTGAGAGATGCCCAGAGCCGCAGCGAGGCCCTCTGGGAAGCCGTCCTCGCCACCCAGACCCGCAAGCGCAGTTGTGGTGATGGTCTGCACGCCGAAGTCATCGGAGCCGAGCGCCGCGATCATGGTGGCGGGGCTGCAGCCCAGGTTGACCTGCATGTGGGTGAGGCCCTGGGGGAAGAAGGCGGCCTGGCCGTTGG
>JAULBY010059224.1:0-10663 GCA_032358315.1 Ophiocytium majus
TACCTGTCTGATTTCCTGGTCACACGCACCGTGTGCAAAGGGCTTTCCGCGCCCTAAGCGGAGTTTAATAAGAGTAGGTAGGGAGTCCAGGCACTGGCAGTGCGTGCATTTTCATGCACCAAAGGCCAGGCCGTGGGCTCACATCTTCAAGGTACAAAAAGCAACCACTATGATACAAGTAGTGTATACAGTATCCGTAGCACACGAAGGTAGCACATGTCGAGTTGCCACACTTATGACGTGCTAAAGTGCATGCCCGAGCGTGCCTGAATACAGTCACTAAGAAACACATGTGTTTATCGCTCCTAGATTGAGTTTTCATATTGAGGAGACCTGGAGTTTATCACTTCTAGAGTGAGTTTTCATGTGTATTTGAACGTGGTGAGCGCGTTGTGCAACAGCATGCACATCAGGGCGCCCACGGCCCTGAACAGCTCTGATTTGATGACTCTTTCTGGCAACGAGTGCTGTGTTCAATGCTGCATGGTGCTTCGCCTCGCGTGCTGCTGCCAGTGTGCGCACACATGTGATGTCAGCCGTTCTCACAGCTGTGTGTAGTTGCCTCATGCTGCAGTAAAACTAAAGCCTATCACAGATGTGAATACACTGGGTGTGATCCCGAGCCCTTGCGTGAAAAAAATTAAGAGGGAGTGCTCGCCTCCCGTGTGACACGGAGCGCTGGTGCTTTCAAGGGTTAATGTTAGTATCTGCAAGGCATGCAGCTTGTGCGGGGCGTGGTGCACGCCTTGCAGATAACCCATATCAAATTCGAGATTTAACTCCTAAAGTTTGTGTATTAGTCCAGATACACACACTGCCGTGTGGGCATTGGTACAAACTACAACTGTAATCCGTTCGAGTAGTGCTCTGGCAACATGCCAGGCTTCCCTTACAGAGTACTGGGCATTGCCAACTTTTTCGCTACCTGTCTTATTTTCTGGTCACACGCACCGTGTGCAAAGGGCCTTCCGCGCCCTAAGCGGAGTTTAATAAGAGTACAAACTACTTGTACCGGTAGGTTAATCGGGCGGGTAGGGTGCGCTCAGCAACGAGACACGCTTGTGCGCACCAAGTTGAGGTTGACACTGGGAGAGTCACCACTTGAATCATGACACGCCAGACATTTGAGTCGGTACGGAGCGATGGTTTCACTTCACCGCCCCCGCCCCTCACCAGCAGCCCCTCCCACACACACATGTGGGTGTTCTTACCAGTAGTGTGGGTGTACTTAAACAACTAAATGCTGGCTGAAAATTGTGCCAGACGCACCCCTACAGCGCCAACACGCAGTGCACACGTGTTGCATGTTAACAGCGCATGCCAACCGGTAGGGTACTTCAAAAGTATGTAGCTGTTGCTTGGTCACCTGCAGTAGCAACATGTTACTGATTTACTGAGACACACACAACGCGCACACACACACACACAGAGGTCACTCCTAAGCCATGCATGGTGGGCGTTAGCTACCAGCTAAAGCCATGCATGGTGGTGGGCAAGGAACAGCACAAGCCTAGGAGAGCTCTGACCTCCCTTCATCCCTGCGCCTAAATGAACACACACAGGCTGACGATGCACATACTTCAACTGTGTACTTCAGCTACTTCAACTATATCTATATCTATATATACCATATATATATATATACATCGCTCCTAGATGAGTTTTCATATATATACTGTGTGTTGCGTTGCACGGTCATGGACGGCAGCCAAGAGGTGCACAGCAGGTGCCGATGCGCACAGTGCCCACGGCACACTAAGGGCGGCACACACCAAATGCTTGGTCAGCATACTGCATTTTAATAGATGGCATTGTCGTAAGCACAGTGAGCAAACAGATGACAATATCAGCTTCCCTGCCAACTGCGTCCGCCCCCGCCGCTTGAAAGGTGGCGTGCATCACTGAACACCCTGGCGCCAGCGCTGCAAGCCGAACCATTGGCAGCCCCAGCCAGTTGCATCTGCAATGCCCCTGGCTGCCTCCCCACACACCTGCGACCCCCCGTTCCGCGCCGCGATACCGCACTCGAGGTCTCCACACTTCTTTTTTCGTGCTGGGAGCAAGTAACCAATGGGAAGGCGTGCCAGTTGGCTGCCACCACAACAAGCATCAGTAAGCATCAAACGTGCTGCTCCCCACATGCCCTTGTGCCAGAGACTCCCTCCTCCCGCACGGTCTCAACAACCTCAACTTTGAAGTTTGTAACCTCAATTTTGAAGTTTGTGACCTCAACTTTGAAGTTTGTGGCTTCTAGAAGAGGGACTTGAGGGCGTGCATGCCCAGGTCCGTGGCGCTGACGTTTTCGCCCTGCGACATCTTGTACAGCTCCATGCCAACCTTGAGCAGCTTGGCAATGCTGAAGTTCTCGTTGGGTTGCTGAGCAGCAGCAGTGGCGGAGGGAAAGCAGGGGGCGGGCAGTGGATAGATAAGTGGCTAGGTGGACACGCTTGCACGTGCAACTGAAGGAGTGGCGACGCAGCAACAACTCCGCATGTCTATGGGACACTGCACCACATGTTGGTGGCGCCGTTCGCTGACCCATTGGCAAGCAGATGCCGCATTACCGTGCGCGGCACGCAGCAGTAGCCAGTGGGGCGCGTGCAGAGTGCACACCTGGTGCGGCAAGCAGCGTAGGCTCGTGCATGTGTACATGTAAACATGCACCACAAACTAACAACTTTGAACAACCAAGAGCAACAAGTGCAGTAGCTGAGTAGCTGAGTAGCCTTACTTGAGTACTGCAGCCGTACTCACCATGCTGGGCACTTCGCCGGCGTCGGCGGCCTCCATCAGCTTGCCGGTGGCTGCGACCGTGTAGGGGAGGTCGATGATGGACCCAGAGTGGCAGCAGTCTGTTGCAGTGCCAGCACAAGACCCGGGTACAAGCGATTGGTGTGGGTTGCAGAGTGTGGTGCTGCGCGGTGCAGTAAAAAGCATGGCATCGCGTACTACTAGTACATATACTTCGAGCATATCATATATCGCCAGCACCCAGGTAACAAGCGATAGGGTTGCGCGTTGCAGAGTGCAGTATTGCGCGGTGCAGTGGAAGTGACATTTCATGTGAGCGTGCACAAGGCGGCTGCGTCGATGCTCCCGCACCAGCACTTGCTGGTGCTTGCAAGCGCTGGTGCTTGCTGGCTCTACCCTGCCGGGATCCGCAATCCCTCACGTTTATATAGCCATATGCCAAAATGCATCAGTTTTAATGCATCCTTGCTTGATTTGCATGGTACTATGCAGTATGCTCTATGACTGTTCGGTATATATTGAGTGTTCTGGCCGTAGAGATACCTTGTATGTTGCACAGGATGTCAAGTGCAGTGTACACCCTTTCCGTCACGACCCACGTACAACTACTGTAGTGCCTCATGTACTGCATGCTGCTGAGCAAACCGTATGCACACAAGCTGCGAAGAACACACTGCAGTTGTGAGTGCACACTTTTTGACAAATCATGTGGTGAGACTGTGCCATTGCAAGCTGCCTCTAGCGAGCCGAGGTCAACATCATTCGCTGCCAGCCGGCCAGGTGACACCAGCACTATGTGTAGGCCGCTTCCTTGGTAACACAGTGTGCAATATACCGCAGAGATATAGTGACATCTGAGCACATTGCAGTTGTTGCCCTACCTACTACTACAGTAGTATGTTCCTACAGTACAGTAGACGATTGTTTGCCATCACCTTGTACAGTCCCCCGTCACTTATTATGCCTCATTTGGAACATGTTTTGCCCGGCCCGTGAGGATGGTGTAGCTGACTCTGTCTGGCGTAGGCGCGCCCACTGCACTATGTACATCCCTACTACCTCAAGTTTATGCACATGTTAGCGGTAGCGCCATTTGTGCACATGAAAACCACCTCATCCATGAGAATTGTGAGCTCAGCTCCGTCCGACAGTGGCGCCACCAGCGTCTTAAGCGCATGCTGTCATTGTTGCGCTGAGCACATGGCTCCCTTGCCCATAAAGATAGGGCGTTAGTTGGTGTAGTCTAGCAAGACGTACTCTGGGTCGCACACATACCTGTCTTACCCATGAAAATAGTGAGCTCGACTCCCTCCGGCAGCGGCGCCACCATCTATAACATTTGAGCTACATATGGTGTAGCAGGGAGGTAGTATGTGCTGCGCACCTGGCTGACTCACCCATGAGGATAGTGAGCTCGACTCCCTCCGTCAGCAGCACATGTTATCATTTTTGCACTGCGCACACGGTTCCTTTGCCCATAAAACATTACGTTACGTAGTGTAGTTAACTTAAAAGAGGTAGTGTGTGCTGCGAACACGGCTGTCTTACCCATGAGAATGGTGAGCTCAACTCCCTCCGGCAGCGGCGCCACCAGCGCCTTGTAGAGGTCATCGTCCCTCACTTGCCCCGCGGTCTGGTAGTCCACCTGTTGTTAGAGGTACATGGATTCATAACATCATGCATGTGCACATGTATGTTTGGCATATTTTTCAACAAGTGTGGCACCAATGTTGCATAACGTCACGTGTATATACAGGTCTGGTAGTCCACCTGTTGTTGCACATTTTTTTTGACACACACATGACCTCGTAAGTAAATAAAATATATTGAAATACGCTTAGGGCGCGGAAAGCCCTGTGCGCATGGTGTGCGTGTGACCGGAAAAAGCATGATCAGACACATGCGCATCTATCAGGAATAAGTATCATGAATGTTGCACCGATGCCGCATCAACATCTCATGGGTTGCCGTGGGTGTGATCACAACATGCATGTGAACAATTTGAACTACAATTGTACATAGAGGTGCTTGGTTCGGTAGTGTTCAATCCATGACGCGGACACATGCGTGCACAACACAGTGCGCAACTTCAACTTCAGGCAGACAGAGCTGTACCAACACAAGTTCAAGTACAGTGCATTCAGCGCGGGGTAGTGTCAACCCCATCGCACCCCGCAGTAACGCGAGAAACGCACTAAATCAAGTAGCGATTTGTGTGTCATTAGTATAGTGAACATGTAGTCAATGACAGGCCTCTGGACCCCACTAAACCGCATACCGCACTGAAGCCAAGTGCACTAAATCGCAAGTGCACTGTACGTGCAAACAGTGCCGCGCCCTTATGGTGCCACTGTTTGCACTGGCAGGGCGCCGCATTGTCTGGACAAAACAGCTTTGTTTGTTGCGTATAACGAGAAAATATGCTTTACTCAGACGCTGCAGTTGGAAATGAATGACAAAGGTACCGGAACCAGGGATGATATCATATACTGAGGTGGTTAACATTTGAAATGATAACATCATTGATATCATAAATGGCACCATTTACTGAATTAGTAATTGTGGAACTGATAGTACTACCAATATACATGAAGGTATTTAATTCATTCATGAACGCACCGGCACGAGGGTCTCGTCCTGGCCGTCGTGCTCGTCCCCAGTGTCGTCTGTGGGCGGCACAAAAATGGGCGACATGAGTTAGCGACACAAAGTATGGCCTGTGAAAAACAATAAATGAATATGTTTACCAACATGGTTTGCTGAGGTGCACATGAGGTTTCACCAGCATATATATATATATGAGTGCAGTCACATGTACCCTACATTAAGTTGTTGGCCGGCCCGCGGCCACCACTAAGTTGATGACATAACACAGTAGTACATCGCACTGTTTTGCACACAGCGCTCTGGAAATGAATGCCAGCACGGGTGTGGCGATGGCACATGACCGGCATAGTGTTTAAACACACCAAACTCACAACTTTGAACTGTACTGTACGGCAGTAAATGCCGCGCATAGTGTAGTGGCAATGCGTGCGCAAGTGCACAGCATACATAATCATGATCATGAATTCATCATGATCATGAATTCATCACATGTGCTTCAACGCTCACTCACCCTTCATGGTGCCGCCGTGTCCACTGTAGTGCATGAACAGGGAGTCGCCCGCCTGCGCGCCCGCCGTCAGCCACCTGTAAATAGGCAGTGGCAATACCACATGAATCCCATACAAAACACTCTGATGCCATGTATATATGAAAACTCATCTAGGAGCGATAAACTCTAGGTCTCCCCACTGGTAGGGGCCGTCACCCTGGGCGGACCCGTGAAAGGGGGTGAACAAAGCAGAGACTTGCGCCTACTCAGGGCAGTCAAGTCTCGCACCTACCGAAGCGCGGATTCCATCATAGAGCTATGTATGTAACTCATGTACTTTGTGCTTTTCTGAAACATGAACAGGAAGCCACCCGCCTGCGCCCGCGCCGTCAGCCACCTATGCATATTCATAAGCATATCAAGGCAGTGGAGACACCACATGAATCCCATATATACTTCAAGTATACTTCAAAGAATATATATTTTTTGAAGACACTCTCATGTTATGTACTTCAGAAGTATGTATACGTCAAGTATTTCAAAGGATACATGCATACCCTACTTCAGGAGTAGTATGCATGTGGCTGCGTGGGTGTACCACGTGCAGCATTAATGATACTGGACTAGGTGGGTCAGCCACCTGTACATAAGAGTATATCACGACACTATACCACATGAATTCCCATACAGAAAACAAGTGATGCCATAGCATATATATATATATGCATATATATATATGTATAGCATGTACATTTCAATACTTTCCGCGCCACACAAAGCCCTGTGCACATGGTGTGCGCGATTGGAGCCAGAAAGATCAAGCATGCTAGCCCTCTCCTGTTGCTAGCCGCCAAGGTTGCGATCCTCAGCACAATGCAATGCACTCTGACGCAAGCATAGCCCCTACCATGCGGCCACATGCATGCTTATAAATGTGGGACTGCTCATCCATAAAGGCAGGTAAGTATTGGGATAAGGACTTCATGTGCACCTGCGGCATGGCTGCAAAGTTGTAAGCAGCTGCAGTACGGAGTTGATGAACTTCTCATGACCAACAAAGATATCCAAACGCCCACAATTGCCTTTTCGTGGCAGTCACTGAACGGTCGACAGAAGACAGCGCACAACAGCAAATCGCATACGCAAGACAACTCATGATGATGCCGTGACGGTGCTTGTCACGCTCGGTACACGAAAAAAAGGACAATTAAAAAGGTACATATATATGTATAGGGATTTTAGATGAAGTACCTAGTACGGTATATACACAAGACCTGTACTCGCTGCATGCACCGCACTCACTGCGACATACACAACCAACCAAAATGTCATAGGAAGCTTATCAAGTGGACTCGTTGGAGAGCGGCAACCGCCTTTTTGTGCCGACGCGCTGACGGTACTTTCCACGCGCGGCTAGAAACGAAAAGGGACAACAATACTATCATTGCTTTACACAACTGGCATGCGTGAAAACATGCTACTACTGGGTCGCAGGGCCACTCACTGCATGGCGGCAAAGACGTTTTCGGCGGTGGGGTTGGTGTGCGTCCCATCGTCGAGCAGAACTTTCATGGTGGCGGGCGTCTCAGTGTACCCCTCCTTGACCAGGTACTCCTTCATGGCCGCCACGTCGTTGTGGCAGCCCTTGAGCTCGCCCTGCTGTCCCACATAGTTGATGCCTGCAAGCACAAGACACATGTTACACACGTTTGTAAGCTCAGCAAGTAAAACACAGAGCTACTTCAAGTATCACTTCAAGTAGTAGCTGGCTGCAGCCGAGACACGGTTTTCGCGAAGTCGGCGAGCGAAACACACCTAGACAGCTGCTGCCAAGTCTGCCCAACATAGTGGGGGTCTGCAGGCACATGACACATTTTTGCGAGCTCAGCAAGTGGAACACAGAGCTACTACTCGAGTAGTAGGTTGCTGGCAACTTCCTGCCCAACAAAGTTGATGCCTGCAGGCACAGGCATTTTTCGCGGGCTGAGCAAGTGACACACAGAGGCACTTCAAGTAGTAGGCTGCTGCAGCCGAGGCGCGGCTTTCGCGGAGTCGGCGAGCAAAACAAAACCTGCATCGCAGCTGCTACCAAGTCTCCCGTGACCATGGGAGTGTGGAACTCCTGTGAGCACAGGAGTGTGGGTGACGCACCAATGAGCAGCGCCTTGGTCCTCTTGCTGGCGGGCAGCTTGACGTCAAAGGGGCAGGTTAGGTCTATCTGGCGGCTCGCGCTCAGCTGGGGGACCTGCGGGAAAACAGCAAGGTTGAAGTTGCAGTTGAAGTTGACATGGGGAACAAGCGGAGGCTTGTTGGAGTGCGCCTGTCAATGCTGCCGCTGAGCAGCTGCACTGCGGGCGCTGATGGAACCCGCTGCACATGTCACAACCACTCCGCCGCCGCCTGCCACTGCATCCTTTCCGTGCGCCGAGGTTACAGCGCTGTGTACAGCGGGAGCAGCCAAACGTGCGACGCGTACACAAAAGAAAAAGACTTGTAGTTGAGGCAACAGCATGCACGCACACACGGCAAGTTGGGAGTTGAGGTTGGGCAAGAGCGTGCAGGCACACAAGTGTAGCAAGTTGAAGTTGGCTGTGTGCTTGCCTGCGTGAACTTCTTGGTCTTCAGGATGGACTGCATCTTCTTGAGCAACTCCAGCCACGTGTGGTTGCCATCCTCCAGGCTCAGCAGCAGCGCGTTGGTGCACGCTGTGCGACGTAGCAGCAGGGGCAACAGGCCACCGCCAGCAAGCGGTTGTGGATTTACTTTTCAAAGCCGACGGGTGGCACGTGTGCTCGGCGACAGCTGCAGCACATGACGTTATTAGAGCTCGGGACACATTCGCTGCTGACGCTGGGTTGGTTCATGCCCTGCGCAACAGTTCGCGGGCACAAACCTTGGAATGGGGCATTGCTCACACCTCTGCTGGTGCTGGCTGGCTGCACCATGGTTGCTCTGAGAGCGGGCCCTGTTGGTGCTGCAAAGAGGAATTGTGCACTGTCCGTGTATCTGACTTCGTCCTGACACCGGTTTTTTATCATAGCATGTTTCAAGTTCCTTTTGTTGGCACTTTCATGAGGTCAAGGGTCTTGGGCATGTGGCGTCAGGGAGCATGCGTACACATGCAGTGTTCATTCATGAAATTCATGAACTGTATACTTGATACTTCAGAAGTACATGGTATATCATTCTTCAGTGTACTTCCAAAGTTTATGTACACTGTCGTTGTAATTATTTGCACTTGTGGGCGTGCAACGGCCCATGCCATGCATGCCAACACGCTCGTGGCCATCGCATATGCCCGACGGTGATATACTGTACTAGTACATGTACACGGTACATGTAGACATACTACTAGTATAAGTGAACACATGTGTGGCCCTCACCGCCACCCGCCCCCTCCGAGTCATGACATGTAGACATACTACTAGTATAAATAAAACTACTAGTATTGGTGAACACATGTGTGGCCCTCACCGCCACCCGCCCCCTCCGAGTCAGGCAGTCCGAAGGAGGACACATCGTGCACGTCGGCACTGGTCTGTGCGTCCATGCAGCCAGAGATCATGCGCACGTTGGCAGGCACCGCCTGTGAAGCAGTGCCAGCGGAGCACAACACGCACACAGACAACAAGCACGTGTCAGCATGGTGCAACAGCAACGTGTGCACGGGGAGCCGAGCAAGCTGCGGGGGGGTTGGGCACGGGGGCCGACACAGCACCGTAGTGAGGAAGTTAGCGCGAGCATGCTGAACAGCATCTATGCAGAGCCAAGTTGGCTCAGTCAACATGGAGCAGGCGCTAAGACTGCCTCAACCAAAGGGGTGCACCCGCTGCAACTGAGTCGTCACGGTGACTCATGATGATTGGTAACTGCAATCTGGCAGCGCGCGTGACCGTACCACCGTCCGTGCACTAGCTCAATCAATCTGCTGCAGCTGTGACGCGCACGTGCAGTCACGCGTTGATCTGCACATCAGACACGCACACCGCGCCACAGCCAACGCGGTTGTGCCCCGAATCGAGTGTGAAACGTGCGCAGCACCGCTGGGGTTGCTAAGCCAGCACTCACGGTGGCAGCCTTGCTGGCGTACTCAGGGTCGTCCTGGCCGCCCATGGCGGGCCCCTTGCGGCGGCGGCCACCCTTCTTGGGAGGGGGTTCAGCTCGCCCGTCGCCGCCGCCCTTGGCATCCTCCAGTATCTTTGCCATCTGCAACATGTTCCAACATGACACAGAGGGGCACCGCGGTCAACTGAGCATCCTCCGGCACCAGGAGATCAGCTTGAGCAACATCACCAGAGCGGTGGCAGGGTGCACGAGGGGACGGCCTCTGTCTCCTTACCAAAACAAACGGCAGAGAGAGGCCCTGCCGCAGCAAACTTACAAGTGCCTGTGCACAACTCAACACACGAATCGAGGTGCAGGGTGCGTGTCCTCAAGTGTCGGGCGCGACGCGAGCATGGCGCCACGCGTCAGGGGGTAAGCTGGCACGGATACGCACCTGCTGAAGCTTGCCGAAGTCCATGGCTGCAGTTGGGTGGGCACGTGTGGGTGGGCACGCGTGTGAGTGTGAGTGTCGATCGACGATCTCAGAAGGCTCGGGTGGTTGAACTCTTCACCTGTGACAAGTTTGCTGCTCAGCGCTAGCGCTGCAGCACGAAGCGAGCGTGTGCCTACTAGCACTGCCTAACATGCTCAGCTTGAAAAAAAAAAAAATATGCATGTGTACGTATGAGCTCGAACTGCAGCGGCTGGTGGGGCTGGAGCAAAGACTGGCCAGCTGCGGCCTCTGTCGCCAACAACCGGGGGGCACCCTGC
>JAULBY010059235.1:0-10662 GCA_032358315.1 Ophiocytium majus
AAGGCGGCCAGACCGTCCACCCAGGCGTTTACCTGGGACTCTGTGTGAATTTCACAGCGTGAAACGGGGGGGGGGGAGGGGGGGAGGGGGGTGAGGAGGGGGAGCGTGCTGGTGCAGGTGCAGAAGGGGAGTGACAAGCGGGCGCTGCAGGGGCGGCGCAGGGTGTGGCCGCTGTTGAGCCGGCTGCAGGCAACGTGGGTTCGTCCGGTGTTAGCATGCGGCGCCGTGGTTGCGACCGTTGTTCGCTGTCGGCCACGTGCTTTTTCGTGGCTCGAGGCGTCATGCACAGCCCTCTTCCTGCGCTTCAGGCGTCAAGTGCACCTATCCGCAGATCAGAAAAGTACGTGAATTTTCAAGCCCCTCTCGGCTGCGGGGCACGACAGCTGACCTGTGTGTAGGTCCCAGTCGAGCACTGGGCGCTTGTCCAGCTGGTCCTCGAAGAACCAACTGCGCGGGGGGGCAGGGAGGGGCGGGGGTGGCAGTGACAGTGGGCATTGGGACAGGGGCGTGTGGTGCTGCCACTGCATGGTGCAGTGGCTGACGTGTGCCCAGCGGATGCTGAGCATTGCTCCCCTGCCAGGCCGCATCGCGCGCCGGGTTGTGCCGCGAGGTCTGCAAAGGGCGCACTGTGACATAGCACTGGTACTTGTTCATGGCAGAGTAGTAGCTATAGCTTTAGCAGCAGGGGGCAGCATGGTTTGTTCATGCTTTTTCCAGTCAGCGCCTTGTGCACAGGGCTTTCCACGCCCTAAGCGGAGTTTGATAAAGTAGTTCATGGCAGCAAGACAACCGTTTCACCGTTGCGGCATGTGCATGCTGTTTGTGGCAGTGCAAGGTGGCGGGCACCCCCCCCGCTGGCCCTCCATATTTTGACACCATGCCTAGCATCACGCCTCTGCCAGGCAGCGTCATAGCAAACTTCGACACACCACACAAGCAGAGGCGCGACGCCCGCTGCAGCGGCGCTTGCGACATACTTGACGTACAGCACGTGGCAGTAACAAGACTGTCTGCCCACACGTATGTGTGTGTGGCGCGGGCACGCACTTGATGGTGGTGACGCGCGTGAAGGTGTACGTCAGGGAGTCCCACGCCTCCCGCAGCCACTCCGTCTGTGGCGCGCGTCGGGTGGGTGGACGCAGCAGCAGGGGGGGGCGGTGGCAGCGAGCGCGGTCAGCGACGGTGCTGCTGCTGAGCAGGCTGGCCAAGTGCAGCATGGGGGCCCAAGGCACACATGCTGACGCTATATAGTGGCTGGCACCATTACCTACCAGCACGCCCACTGGGGGCCATGGCAAATGCACGGCAGTTTATGTAAACGAACACAGAAAGGGCTGGCGGCGCTGGCAGGCTGTCTAGGGCTCGACCTGCCAGGGCAGGGCGCCCGCCAGGGCGCCATGCAAGGCTGTGCGCTCCCCGCCGCCCACACCTACTAGTAGTACTCGTAGCAAAAGCAAGTGGTGGTACCACCAAGGACTGAGGAAGGGGAGAGGACAGCGAATAAATAATAATAATCTGAGGAAAGTTTCCCAGCAAATGCTGTTGTAGCTTCTCACCTTGTCGCCCAGGTAGCTGGTGGAGCTCATCTCCGCGATGCACAGCGGCTTGTCCGTGAACTTGATGATCTGGTCGTACGCCGGCTTGAACACGTCGTGGAAGCTGTTGAACGTGCGGTGCCACTGGCTCGAGCCCGCAAAGTTGTAAGCGCTCACGCACACTAAATAACAACGACAACAACAACAAAATAAAACAGGGTCACAGCCCCGTGTGGCAGGGAGGACAGGGCGGCGGCGGTGGTTGGGCTGCGGCTCAAAAAAGCGCTGACAGGCGACAAGGGGACACCTGGTGTAGGGTTGCTAATCTCCGTCCATTTTGTCACTTCTTTTCCACTGTACTAAAGAAGCCACTAGTTCGGGTCACTTTGTGCGTACCATGGCCTTGCAGGAGCGCCAAATACAACCCATCTAGTAGTGCAATTAGTGCCGCCGCCAACACCCTTAGAGTTGACATCGTACGCTGGCGGTGTGGTGTGGCATGCATAAACACAACAGGGTAATATCATGGCGTGGGTGCCTGACCAGTTCAGCAGTGTACTCTGGCAGCTGCGACTGCCTGCGGAGAAACTGTACAACATTGCTCGCAGTTCTTGCTGCACACACCAGCACTGGGGCCACCACAGCGGGAACCGCCTATGAGAGGCGTGCGGAGCGTCTGTCCTGCCGTAGGATATACCGCCGCCTGGAGTCCCTACCTCACAATGTGCACAGCGAGAACGCACGCCAGACACAGCCTGCGGTCCAACGATCTGACAATTCTCAGCCTTTCGCTACATGAGCTGAAGCCTTGAACGCCAACCTTGCGAAACCTGTGGTTTACCAAATGAAAACACTAATACTGTTCATGTACACAATGCGAGTTAACAAAATCGATGTGTATTATCACTGGTATTCTCGTACGGTAGCGAACAAACCCTAACACTATCCACGTACACAGTGTGAGTTGCTGGTATCGATGCCTATTATCACTAGCACTGTTGTCCTTCTAGGTATGGCGCACCCTGGTCCTCCCAGTCGTCTCCCGGGTATCACTGCTCCAAATATCTACAAGTACATACATGTACTACTTCGTATACATACGTTGAAATACATGTATGTGCGCACCCTGGTCCACCCAGCCGTCTCCCGGGTGGAACTGCTCTAAACATTTTCAAGTATACACTACTTGTATGTATACTTTGAAGTGTACTCATGCACGCACCCTGGTTCACCCAGTCGTCTCCCGCTAGAACTGCTCCAAGTATCCTCAAGTATGTATATGCTAGGTAGTACTTTGTGTATACTACTCGAAGTATACAATAGTTCCGAAGAATACTTCTAATGTATGTGCGCACCCTGGTCCACCCAGTCGTCCCCAGGGTAGAACTGTTCCAAGGCGGTGGTGCGCCCGCCCGCGGACTTGACGTTGTACGAGAGCTGGTACGTGGCGGGCATGTCCTGGCTGCGCAGCAGCGACACCACGTGCCTGAAGGCCTTTTTGAACTCCTCAATGCTGTTGCCCTCCTTGTAGACCCCCCAGCTGTACCAGTCGCCTGGGCCATACACAGAAAGGCAGCACGGCATGTCAGGCAGGGAGGCAGTGGTGCAGCGATCCCTCTCACCATCCATTTAGGTACTTTCACATGTATTGCCACCATGGTGCCTTTCGTGGTAGCTGCTCAGCAGGGCGAAGCGTGCAGCCTGCAGTACAGCTCACTCCCCCAAGAAATGAAGCAACTGGCTAAAAACTCACTGCCAGCCCCATGAGTCACACCACTTGGCTCATTGCTTTGCACAGCGGTGCAGTGCCACTGTCTTAAGGCCTCCCTCTCGCACCAGTGAGCTGGCTCCTGGGGCGTGTGTGCGCTGTCGCGGCAGCCACAAACCCGAGTCAACGGTGCAGCAACACATACAGCGCCGCCTCAACGACTGTGCCGCCCGCACTCACGCGCCTGCGCGGACCGTGAACACACGCCGCCGTTACGGCCACTCACCATTTAGCTCTACTTCGAAATATGTACATTCCTTTCATGTACTTCTGAAGTTCTTATTTATTTTGAATAACAACATACCTATGGTAGTATATCATTATGAATACTGTATTGTTGGTATAATACATGAATCACCCGCTCACCGTTGAGCTCGTGAAGCGTGCGCACGGTGATGCGGCGGCCGTCGCGCCTGGCGTCCCGCGCGAATCGTATCAGCTGCCAGTCGTACTTGCCTGCACACGCGCATACGCCGTGCCACGCACACCCGCAGCATCACATTTGGTCAGGGCACACAAACACAGTCCGCGCCGCGCACACACTCATGCCACTGCCACCACACCCCCGCCGCAGTGCCAATGTGGGAATGCAGCATGTCATGTGGTAGTGCGCCGCAGGCTGCACAAAACGGCGGCATCTGAGGCAGAGTCCCACCTGCCTCTAACGTGTTTCTATAGTCGTGGCGCCTGTGCCAGCGCAGACGGCGCCATGTGGGAGGCGGCACCCCTTCCGCCGTGCCAGGCATGGGGCGGCAACGCAACTGACGGGTGCTGCAGACATTGTGAGTCTTGTGAGCTCAAGTACAAGCCGGACCACAAGCCAGCCCCGGGGGCCGTGCAGGCCGGCGGCACAAACGAGCCTGCTGCCTCTAGACCCAGCCAACATGTCGCTGCACTGTAAGTGGCTATGACATGCGTAGGCCTAGTAGTCGCATACAACGGGTTGCCCCCGCCCGGCGCTTGCCTGCCGCGATGCTGCCCAAGTTCGCGTACGAGTCCACAAACTCAATGACCAGCTGCACCTTGAAGCCGCTGTTCAGGTAGCCGGTCAGCCACTCCCACTTGAGGTTGCCGATTGTCTGCGGAGCAGCGGCGGCGGCGACGGCGGCGGCGGCGGCGGCGGCAGCGACAAAAGTTGTAGAGCACCTTTTGAGGCGGCAACAGTCGGTCAGCGCGCCTACTAACTCCAGTGGCGCTGGTGCCAGCAGCAGCCGCCCTGGGTGCTTGTCGCTGCTGCGAACTCTGCACTCCGAGAGGCTAACCTGGGGTGCGATATTGCGCCACACGACAAATTGTGGGAGGTGCACACCCTTTGTAGTCCATGGCGCGCCTGCATGGTTGGCCAAGGTATGCGGCGCATGGCCCTCCGTTGTCGCAGTACAGCCCCTCGATGTGGGCGTCACTCCACTTGCTTTCACAACCAAAAGCGTCAATCGTCTTCCACATGAACAGGCATACCATCACGCCGCACAAAACCCCGCGCGCGCACCTGATACACAAGTATCGCGTCAAACGACACCCGGTACTCCCGCTGCCGCTCATAGATGCTCTTTGCGGGCCCCGGAAGCACGCCCACCACCGTCGTCCGCTGCACACTCCCGCCCTTCCCTCCCCCTCCACCACCGCTGCCACCGCCGCCGCCTGCGCCGCCGCCGCTGCCGCCGCCTCCGCCGCTGCCGCCGCTGCTCGCGGCGCCAACGACGCACGGCGGCCCGTGGGTGGAGCAGGAGCGGTTGGCGCGCGTGATGGTGCTCGCGCAGCAGCCGTCGGCGCCGCTGGGCCTGTTGCCGCAGTCTGCGTGCGGCGGAAAGCACACACGGCGCAGCAGCGTGCCGCCCGCTTTGTAAGGACCCGATTTCGCCTGCGAAAGCGTATAAATGCCCGGAGGAGTAAACGTGCTCAGCCAGAGGCAATAGCGGGACGCTGCACCATGCTCACTTCTGTGGCAACAGGCCCCCAGGGGCACACGCCACCATGGCACAGACGGGGAGGCTGCAGCAGCAGCTGAGCCCTCGCTTTTAAACGTGTTTGAATTTAAGTGGCAATCGTGGCACGGCCGTGACAGCGCAGTGGTCTAACGGCACAGCTGTGTTGTGCGGCACGGGCACTGGCCCTCCGGGCCGCTGCCGTGGGGCAGCGTGCGGCTACACGCAGTGTGAGTTGGAGGTGGCGGCCGTCACCGAGGCTGGGAGGCGGGGGCGCGCCCTAGGGCGTGCGGCGCCATCGCACCACAAAGCTGCACAGACACAGTCTTGGCCACAAGTACAAGTGGGACATGCAGACTCGTGTGCGGTCATGTGCGCGTGTGCAACCGCAGGAGCGTTGCATGCAGGCAAGCGCGCCCTCCAAGTGCGTGTGCCACGTCCACCCGCCGCGCGCAAGGTGGCGGCCGCCTACCACAGCGTCCTGGTGAGCTAAGCTCGATTGCAATGGCAGGCACCATAACACCCTGTGTGTGGCGTGACAACTCACCACTGCCGCCGCATGCCCCGCAAATATTAAAGCAGCAGGTGCGACCGTCCTGCGGCGGCAGGTTGCGGTTGGGCAGGCAGCAGGAGGCACAACAAGTGCCCCCGGGGGTGCACCATCAGACCACCGAAGACAATAGTGCGCGCCGTGACCTGGTAAGGAACCTGCGTTTGCGTGGAGCTGTGGAGCTTTGTGGAGCACAAATGGCGCCTTGCACGATGCCTAGAGAGCCAGTGTAGTTTGGAGCTAATGAGCAGGTGATGTGGAGCTTGCTGGGGTGCCGTGGCAGGCCGCATATGTACTGCAAGTTTTGACATACTTGAACAAACCCTTCTGCTGCTCAATTGTTCTGCACAAGGACACCGCGGTGCCGCACAGCACATTGATGCCAAGTAAAAGCCCTAAAACAGGCCACTCGTACGCATGCTAGCAAGGGTGGCTTGTGAGTGCCCATGCAGCCATTGCCTCTGCAGTTGCCGCCGGTAGTACCTCATGCAGCAGGCCCTTCTGACAGCTCTTGTTTGCGCCATCCGCATTGCTGTCGGTGCCGCTGGAGCCGCCACTGCTGGCGCCGCCCAGCGAGCAGGGCGCCTCATCGCTCTTGCAGAGCCTGCCTTTCTGCTTGATGCCGGTGGCGCAGCAGTCATAAAAGCCGCCTGGGCGTGTGTTCGGCGGGGAGGGCAGGTGCGGTTGGCGGGCATGCACACACTTGCGCTTGCGTGGTAGGCGGCGTGCCACGCCCTTGCAGTGGTCAGGCGACTGCTTAGTGGCCCGGCTGCTACTGAGCACTAGAAAGCACGCGGCGCACTAGTGACGCGCACACACATGGGGTGGACACACTGCACATATGCCCGTGGCAGCATGATGTGCTGGCGTGTAGCAAACTGTACAAGGAACCTACAGCCCACAGGGGTTGTCCGTGCTGCTACAGAGGCGTCTTATGGGTGTTATGTGCTGTACATGGTCAGAACATATACAGCGCATGTGCTGTGCCCAACACTGGCCATAATGCTGCTGCAGTGCAGGATGGCAGCTGCTGCATGGGCAGCTGCCTTCGCTGCCAGTGGCAGTAACTGCTCACCTTCCCGATTTTGGCAACCTGCTCAGCACAAACACAGATAGCATTACCACCGCAGCACCACCCCCAACGCCACCGCCAAGAGCAGCCGCAGCAGCGGTGGCAGCAGCAGCGGCGCCGGCGGTAGCAGCAGCAGCAGCAGCAGCAGCAGCAGCAGCAGCCGCAGCAGCAGCCGCAGCAGCAGCAGAAACAGCAGCAGCAGCAGCAATAGCACCAGCAGTGCCCTTAGTACCACCAGCAAAGTATCGCAACCACTTGCAGCAGTGACTTCAGCGCAGCACGTGAGCAATAACGGAACCTGTCGATACCTCTGACAGCGCGACGACAAGGCATGAGCGGGTGCGGCAGCTGGCAGCTGGCGCAGTCCATCCCCCCTCACCTGAGCCAGCGCACTTGCCACAGCGTTTTGGGCAGCACACCCCGTTCGTCTCCTGCAGAGCACCAGCAGGCAACAGCAGCCACAGCGGCACACACGCACAACGATGATGCAACGTTGAACGAACTGCCTGGCAGTACCGCCGGCGAGGCAGCAGCCAGCGGGCAGCCAGCCAGCCAGCAGGTGCGCGAGCGCAACTGAGAAGGTCTCGGTCAAACTAGGCGGTCTACACTTTCCGTCACTCACATCACTCTTAACGCCTCGTGTGCATTCTGGGTCTGCCGCCTGTAAAGCTGCCATGCACCACCCCAGGACCACGGATGCGCACAGGCGCTGCCTCATGTCTTAGCCGTGTCCGTCAGGTTGTGGCGGTGCCTGTCGCTCAGCCAGTGAGGGAGTGCCTGGACCCAAATGCGTGTGTGCCGCTGACCGCCTCAGCTGTGAGCACCTTTTTCTGCGCCCCTGTCCAGCCAGCTCATGTCGAGCTGTCCAAAGTGTCCGTTACACAGAGGCGCGTTCTTGCATGGAACAGGGAACGTTCCTGGCGCTTGCACTTCCACCTGCATGTGTGCAGCTCTGAGCTCTTGAGACCCCCTTCGCTCAGCAGAACCGTCGATCGATCGCCCATGAGCGGCGCATCGGTAGCAGGGCAAGTCGCCCAGCGCGTGCAGCAACCTCGAACCTCACGCAGCGCGCGTACAGGCGCAAGTGGCCATACGTCATCCTGCTGCCCATGGCATAACCGTCGCTGTGCTGCTCGCCATGGCAAGCGTCAAACGGTGTACAACCCGCCGCTGGCGCTGCTGCTGCATCTTGTGCAGCCGGCGACGACGGTGAGTGCATGCAAGTGCCTTGCCTTGCAAGCTGGCGAGACGGAGTGCCAGTGACCAGGGTGCTACTACTAGTAAGTACAGGCTGGGATCTCGCTGGCGTCTGGTGAAGTACAGCCAGCCAAACAAATGCCGTCAGGTTCAGTTTCAGCCGGGCTCTGTTTTCATGCTTCTGTTGGCACGTCGCAACTGCCAAAGGCTTGCTGGTAAAGGGTGGGCGACGCCTGCGAACTGGCGACCTCTGCTGGTGTCGCTTACCCGGTATACTGCCAGCAGCCCGTACAGCACACCCCTGCGCTGCCGGAACTATGCTGGTCTGCTTTGGATGCCCGCCGAGCCGCTGCTGCTGAGCAGTCCCAGGCAACATTGCACGTGCTCAGCCGCAGCACCTGTCCTATTGGCAGCCAGCTGCCGTCAATTTCCATGCAAACTGGTGTGCAGTGCAATGTGCGCCTGGTTGGTGGGTCAACAGGTCTAAGGCAGTGCTGCCACTGCTGCAAGCATCGTCTATATTCAAACATACCACTTGCATGTGGTTTGGCATGGCACCTGCAGTGATTTTTCAGCGGCTGCGCCTATGACGAAAGTACAGATGTCTGCAGGTGCACAAAGCGAACCACAACACTACACATATTACCGTTATTCGGCATGCCGCAAGCATTACAGCGGTCGTGGTGCTGGCCCTTGCGCCAAGTGCGGTCGGTGCACAGGCGCTGAAACCATCGAATCTGGTGTGAACCTAGAGGCAAGGTTGAAACCTGTTTTCCAGCTGCTCACCAATCTCTTGCCAGTCCTGGTTCCTGCACCGCACCCACGCTCCCTCACGCACCCCCCGCCGCCACCGCCACTGCCCGGCACCGCCAAAACAGGCCTCCTGCCATGGGCGGCCCGCATTGACCTGGAGCCGGCCGCGGCGGCGCACTTTGACGCCGTCGCGCGCGCACAGGATGTGAGCGTGCTGGCCGCCGCACTCAGCCGCGGGGAGGAGCTTCCAGGCGACACGCCGCCGACAGTGGTGGCGGCAGCGGCACTCCCTGCGCTGCGCTGCCGGCGATGTTTGGAAAGCATGCGGAGCGTGGCGTGCCGGCGGCGGTGAGCGAGGCGACGGGCGCGGACGTCGCGCTGTGGATACGCGACCACAAGAGGCGAGTGCGTACACAGCGGACCGAGTGGCTGTTATCCCTATCCGCGCAGGGCACATACTGGTGCAAGCAAGCACCTGGTAGCACAGTTATGTTGATGTGCGGCAGCGGCGCGAGCAGCACATTTGTTTGGCAAGCACGGAGCAGCGCGGCGTGCCGGTGGCCGTCAGCGAGGCGACGGCTGCCAACGTCGCCCTGTGGATACGCGACCACAAGAGGCGAGTGTGTGTGTGTAGGGGGGGTCTTGAGGTCAATGGCACTGCAAGCAAGGTGGCTGGCGCTGGTGGTGGTGCGATGGTGCGGTGTTCGGGAGGGCGTGCAGCGGCAGCGCGGGGCGTGGTGGGCAGGCCATGGTTGGTGGGGTGGGGGGGGAAGAAGGCAGGGGTGCTTTTCGTTGGAGGCGCGGATGTGCGGGGGTTGCTGCCGCGAGGGTGCGACAACGTTGTCGTGGCTTTTGTGGTATAACCATGGCAAAAGCACCTGCGCGCCGGGGTTGGACCATACCATATACTTCCTGAAGTACAGTACTTTAGAAATACTTTGGAAGTATTTTTTGTTTTTCACAGGTACATACTTATGATAGGTGTGCGGCCGGCTGTTTTGTAGTGGCGCAGGCTGGAACCATGCTGTCCTGCAGGTGTTGTGCCAAAGTAAAAACGTCTCTGGACGTGCAGCGGCACCCCCCGCCACCCCCTTCTTCACACAGTACACGCGAGGGAGGTGCTTATTAGTCACATGCAGCGCCTGGGCCACGGCCAGTCAACACAGGTGCGGGCGTCGCTTGCAACACTTGCCTACCTTCTGTGCATGTGTACACGCACACCATTCCCACTACACCACTTCCCGTGTTTCAGCACATACAACAAACACCCACCATACCCCCGCGTCACGCTTCACCCTCAGCAGCGCTCACCGCCGCCACTGCACGCTCCCCCCCCCCCCCCCCCCCCCCCCGCCGCGGCCGCAGGCGCACCGGTGAGTGGGGGCTGGCGACGGGGCGCTGGGTGTGCCACCACCTCAGCGGCCGCCTCTTCCGCCTAGGCCGCCTCCAATTCATGCAGGCGGCGTGGTACCTCCCCACGGAGCCGAGCGACCCCATCCAGACCGGCGACGCCATTCTCGACATGCACATTCCCGAGGGGGGGGCGCTCCCGCCGGCGGCCGTCTCGGAATCCCTGGCGGCGGCCGCCGACTTTTTCGCGCGACACTACCCCGACCGCCCGTGGTCAGGCTTCACGTGCCAGTCGTGGCTGCTCTTGCCGGACCTGCGCGCGGCGCCAGGGGTGCTGCCGGAGGGCTCCAACGTCGCGGCCTTTGCGGCTCTCTTCGCGCCGCTCGCGTGGGCGGGCGACGACCGCCAGGCGTGCCAGCGCGTGTTTGACATGTGGCCGCTGGACGCGGCGGCGGCGCCGCGGGCGACGCGCCTGCAGCGCGCGCCCCTCGCACACTACGCCGCGGGCGGGC
>JAULBY010059246.1:0-10661 GCA_032358315.1 Ophiocytium majus
CCCCGCCACCAGTGGTACCAGGTGGGTACTTTGCAAAGAGTGCGGGCACAAGGCTGCTGCTGTGCCTGTTGCTGCATGTTGCTTGAAGGGTGGGCATTACCTTGCTGCCGCTTAATAAGCATTCGTGTCGCTGTTTAGATGGAATCCGATGTCACACGTAGCCACCAGCCTGGTGTCTTCCATTTGTCTGCGGCATCTGGACGACGCCAGGCCCTGTCGCACTCCAGCGTGGTCAAATAATTTGACTCGGAATCTGCCGTAGCTCGTCGATGCACGCACAAGCAGCAACCAATGCCTTTGGCGCCACTGTCACAGTGCCTGACAGTGTGACACTTGTGGCTGTGCCACTTATCAGTGGCGCTGCCGTGCCTATGTGGAGCACTTCAGGTTGCACCCAGCATCATGATGGTGCTCACACATTGTTCTGTGAAGTGCAACCTAACAGTATGTGTATAGAGACTGTGATGCCAATCCTTAGGCATGCAGAAGCGTGCTGCTATTTTTTTATTTCGATTGCCTCAAAACTCGCTTGCCGGAAGGCACAATGCAGTGCTGCAGTGGCCACCATAGACAGTGTTTGGCTACTCACGGACTTTTCCAACCGCAGCCAATCGACCGTTGCCCCTGAGATGGCACCACTGCTGTACCATCTACGGTGTGCCACAATAGCTGCGCCTGCCGGCCCATGCGATTGTTCTATCATAGTCATTATGATGTAAAATACTTCAACGATTCTGAAGCGGTATTACCTGAGGAGTCTAGCCATAGTAGTATGCAAATTCAATGAGTCTGGGAGCTGCAACCAGGCAAACGTGGCTGTGCATTAAACCTGCCTTGTGCCCACTTGCTGCTCTGTCATCATCAATTCAAAGCAGACACAAATTCGTAGACATTTATGAGTAGTAGGTAGTTCATGGCATTGTACCGGTGCAATTAACAGGAGCAGCGACCACTGCTGGTTCTGAAATACTCAATGTAGGGTAGACATGAAAAGGCGACTGTCTGCAGCGCGCCTGGTTGAGGGTTGACGACCCATGCTGACACAACCTTGCCCCTTCCATACCGCCGCCGCACCCACGCAGACCCAACGTGCTCCTTCATCATCCGTCCTCCCGTGTCGGCGGCGGGCACTGAGGACTACGTGGTGCAGCTGGGCGAGATCGGGGTGCTGACCGCTGACGGCGCTACCGTGGACAACGTCATGCTCACCATGAGCAGCATGCTCGAGGAGAACACGGCTGACCAGTGCCAGGATGGTGACGCCTCGACGTTCTGCCGCACCGGCTCCAATGACCCTGATTCCTACATCGTCGCCACTTGGGTGTGCCCAGACGGGGATATCTCGGTCTACACGGCCCACATCACCAACCGCCAGGACATGGGGCAGTTCATCGAGCAGGGCACGCTGACCGCCGCGGTAGACGACGTCCAGCAGTTCGAGTTCACCTTCCCAACCTCATACAGCATGGAGTACACCATCCCTCTCACGGACACCCCCCTCCTGAAACCAGGTGGGTACTTCGCAAAGTGTTGCAGGCACAAGGCTGCTGCTGTGCCTGTTGCTGCAATGCCATGTTGCTTGGACAGTGGGCATTACCTTGCTGCAGCTTAAGCATTCGTGTCACTGTTTAGACGGAATCCGATGTCACACGTGGCCACCAGCCTGGTGTCTTCCATTGGTCTGCGACATCAAGACAACGCCTGTCACACTCCGGCGTGGTCAATTAATTTGACTCGGAATCTCAGATTCTGCTGTAGTTCCGAATCGTCTGTGCACGCACAAGCAGCAACCAATGCCTTTGGCGCCACTGTCACAGTGCCTGTGACACTTGTGGCAGTGCCACTTATCGGTGGCGCTGCCGTGCCTATGAGGAGCACTTCAGGTTGCACCCAGCATCATGATGGCGCTCACACATTGTTCTGTGAAGTGCAACCTAATAGTATATAGACTGTGATGCCAATCCTTAGGCATGCAGAAGCGTGCTGCTAATTTTTTTATTTCGATTGGCTCAAAACCCGCTTGAAGGCACAATGCAGTGCTGCAGTGGCCACCATAGACAGTGTTTGGGCACTCACGGACTTTTCCAACCGCAGGCAATCGACCGTTGCCCCTGAGATGGCACCACTGCTGCACCAACCACGGCGTGCCACAATAGCTGCGCCTGCCGCCGCATGCCCTTGATTGTTCTATCGTAATCATTATGATGCAAAATACTATTTCAAAGAAGTAGTATTTAATTTACCTGAGGAGTCTAGCCATAGTAGTATGTAAATTGAATGAGTCTGGGAGCTGCAACCAGACAAACGTGTGGGTGCATTAGACCTGCCTTGTTCCCACTTGCTGCTCTGTCACCATCAATTCAAAGCACACACAAATTCGTAGACATTTGTGAGTAGTACTACTGTAGGTAGCACATGGCACTGTACAGGTGCAATTGACAGGAGCAGCGACCACTGCTGGTTCTGAAATACTCAATGTACTACTAGTAGGGTAGACATAAAAAGGCGAGTGTCTGCAGCGCGCCTTGTTGAGGGTTAACGACCCATGCTGACACAACCTTGCCCTTCTTGTACCGCCGCCGCACCCGCGCAGACCCAATGTGCTCCTTCACCATCCGTCCTCCCGTGGCGGCGGCGGGCACTGAGGACTACGTGGTGCAGCTGGGCGAGATCGGGGTGCTGACCGCTGACGGCGCTACCGTGGACAACATCATGCTCAGCATGAGCAGCATGCTCGAGGAGAACACGGCTGACCAGTGCCAGGATGGTGACGCCTCGACATTCTGCCGCACCGGCTCCAATGACCCCGACCCCTCCATCGTCGCCACCTGGGCGTGCCCAGGCGGGGATGTCTCAGTCTACTCGGCCCACATCATCAACCGCCAGGACGCGGGGCAGTTCCTTATCGAGCAGGGCACACTGACCGCCGCGGTAGACGTCGTCCAGCAGGGCACGCTGCCCGCCGCGGTAGACGTCGAGCAGGGCACGCTGACCGCCGCGGTAGACGTCGTCCAGCAGGGCACGCTGACCGCCGCGGTAGACGTCGTCCAGCAGTTCGAGTTCACCTTCCCGACCCCATACAGCATGGAGTACACCATCCCTCTCAAGGACACCTCCCGCGCCTTGGTACCAGGTGGGTACTTCGCAAAGTGTGCGGGCACAAGGCTGCTGCTGTGCCTGTTGCTGCATGATGCTTGAACGGTGGGTAATACGTTGCTGCCGCTTAAGCATTCGTGTCGCTGTTTAGACGGATGTCACACGTGGCCACCCACCTGGTGTGTTCCATCGGTCCGCATCAACTGGACGACGCCTGTCGCACTCCAGCATACTCGAGTAATTCAATTCAGAATCTGCTGTAGTTTGTTGGCGCACTCACAAGCAGCCGTTAATGCCTGTGACGCCATCATGCCTGTGCCATATACCGGTGGAGCTGCCGTGCCTGTGACGAGCACACCAAGTTGCACCCGGCATCATGGTGTTCACACATTTTTCTGTAAGGTGCAGCCAAGATAGACTGTGATGCCAACCCTTAGGCATGCATACATTGCTGTCAATTGTGGCCTTGATTGTCTCAAAGCAGCGTGCTGAATAGCACAATGCAGTGCTGCAGTGGCCACCAGAGGCAATATTTGGCTACTCACGGACTTTTTCGACAGCAGGCAATCGCTCGTTGCCCCTGAAATTGCACTGCTGCTGCACCAATCACGGTGTGTCACAATAGCTGCGCCTGCTGCCCCCCGCCCCTGCCTGGTCTATCTGGGGGCCGCAACCAGACAGCGTGACTGTGCATTAAACCTGCACTGCCCACTTGCTGCTCTCCCACTATCAATTCAAAGCACACACAAAATCGAAGGCATCGTAGGCAGCACATGGCACTGTACAGGTGCCATTTAGAGGAGCAGCGACCGTCACTACTGCTGGTTCTGGAGTACTCAATGTAGGGCAGATATTGTCAGGCGCATGTCCGCAGCGCGCCTTTTTGAGTGTTTACAACCCTTGCTGATACACCCTTGCCCCTCTCGTACCGCCGCCGGACGCGTGCAGGCCCAACGTGTTCCTTCACCATCCGTCCTCCCGTGGCAACGGCGGGCACTGAGCACTACGTGGTGCAGCTGGGCGAGACCGGGGTGCTGACCGCTGACGGTGCTGCCGTGGACAACGTCATGCTCACCATGAGCAGCACGCTCGGCCCGGAGTACACCGCTGACCAGTGCCAGGATGGTGACGCCTCGACTTTCTGCCACACCAACTTCGACGACCCTGACCCCTCCATCGTCGCCACCTGGGCGTGCCCAGGCGGCGATGTCTCGGTCTACTCGGCCCACATCATCAACCGTCAGGACGTGGGGCAGTTCCGCATCGAGCAGGGCACGCTGTCCGCCGCGGTGGGCGACGTCCAGCAGTTCAAGTTCACGTTCCCGACGCCATACAGCATGGAGTACACCATCCCTTTCACGGACACCCCCCACATCCTTGTTACGGACACCCCTACCCCCGTGGTGCCAGGTGGGTACTCGCAAAGTGTGCGGGCACAAGGCTGCTGTTGTGCCTGTTGGTGCATGGTGCTTGAACGGCACGTGGACCGCCGCGGTGGGCGGCGCGCGGCAGTTCGAGTTCACGTTCCCGGCCCCATTCAGCATGGAGTACACCACACCGCTGGTGGATCTAGGTAGATTAACAATGTTGATCTTATTGTTCGTGCAATTATTATTACTTTTCAAGTTCTTCTAAAGTATCAAGTGTTCTTACTCTTCATACATGTACTTCTATCTTATTTACTGCAGGTTCTGTCCTTTCTTACTGCAGGTGGACTGCCGCAGTGCAGCTGCTACTGCTGCTCCTGCGGTAGCTCAGCTGTGTACCATGTCAACTGTGTGCTCGTGGCTCGTTGTTTGCACCTCATGTCTTGGGCCAGCAAGCATATCAGCCCGCCTGAGATAGCAGCCTCTTCATAATTTACCAACGCCGTAAACGTCATGAGAGCACATCCATGTACCAAGCCCCATTGCGATATCATCCCACAGTGTAGGCAGGCATCACATTGCTACCACGGCGGCTGGCCCTTCGCTGGTTGAGGCCACACTAAGTTACACTTGTGAGTTGCCTGCAACAATGGTTGAGCGACTTGGTAGTGGCCACCATGTTGCGCCGCCTGAGCGCACACCCAGCAGGTCACAGCACTTATATGGCTCTACCTGGATGAGATGGCGCAGGCCAAGCGTGAATACACTCCTTGAGCCAGGCCTAGCTCAAGGACAGTCGTTGCGTGCACATCCATCCAATCACACGTCGAGTCGTGTCTGACCTAAAGCTTGGTGTTCGGAGCTTCCCCCCCCCCCCCCCCTCCCCCGACTGAATCTGCCACTTTTCCAGGCACAGTGACACCGCCAGCGGCAGCCGATACTGACCTGGATTTTACAATGTTCCACAACGGTTACGCGGGCGCTTCCAGCCTACAGAGCTACAGGTGCCCCCCTGGCACATACCTTTACAAGGTGCTGCTGTGGGAGCTGCAGCAGTACTCCAGCTTTATCGTGGGCGTGCGGTCTATCGCCTGCAAAAACCTGAACAGTCTGCCAGTCAAATCCATCTCCATCAACAAAGGCTACGCCAGCGCCAAGAGCTGGCAGTGCGGCGACGATGGCGTCGCCTGCAACCTTACACTACGGACGGCGACCGCTCCTACCGGGGGCTGGGCTGCCGCCACCGCTGGTTTTGTCAAAGACCTCCACTACGCCTACCCGTCGCGCCTGGTGAGTGTTCTCTCTTACCAGTAAGACCCCAGCGCCATGCCGGTTAACGATGGCGCCGTTCAGAGCTGCTGTGCCAAGGCGTCAGGGGCAGGTGTACTGCCGTCATGCACTGATGTGGCTGTCACGGAAAAGAATCACCATGTGACGGTGGCATGCGCGTAGTCACTACTAAGGTGCGCGCACTTGGATTGCCGGCAACGCCCTGCCATGCGATACACTTGTTGACCAGCGAAAGTGTGCAGAAGCTTTCCAGTATATCTTCCAACATTTGAGACACTGTTTTTGCTACCTAGAGGCACAGCAGTGCTGCTGCGCGGTATCAGCAAGTTGCGACATGCACAAATATTTCAGCTGCAACGGCACTGACTGGCGGCACAGAGATGCAGGTACCTCCGAAATTGCAGTCTTCCAGCCTTACAACTTGCCACACCTTCTTGAGGGCTGCAAAGTTGCACGCTCAAGGGCATGCAATGGCACTTTTGCTCGCGAGCCCGTGTCAGCAACTTTATCCAGGGTCACAGGCAGTGCGCCTGTATTTAACGGCTGCTGCAGCCTTTGCTGAAGTATAATCATCAATTACAGTTCCGCGGCGCCCTGATGCCTGCACCAAATATGTGCGGGCTTGTGAGACTGCAGCAGTGTTGCAGAAGGTGGAGCTTGAGGCAGCACACATGCGCTCATAGGCATACTGCAGGCTGGTGGTGGACACGATGCCGGCCGCTGGGCATTATTGCTGTGGCATGTGGTTGTCAGTGAGTCAGTTTTTAATGATTGTTGCGCTTGCTCATGCTGCTGGCCCCGCTCTTGCTCGCACAGGACTACTATAGCGCCACAAAAAAGACCTTCAAGGGCCCGTACGGCCTTGCTTCGACCAGCTCAATCATCCAGTACGCTTACTGCACTGGCAGCCAGGTGCTGACAGGGCTACGCCTTGAGGAGTCCAGCAGGCTTGTCAATGTCGACGGCATACCCACTGCCATTGCCGACAAGTTCATCAGGAACTATGGTGTCATCTGTGGCGGTGAGTGCCACCAGAGGTCTTGCTGGCAGTCATTGCCTAGCACTTTAGTGTCCAGTGGTGTCAGACATGCGTTCCCAAGTACCATCAGAGCTGGGCCACATATATACATGTAAATAAATCTCGCCCGAGGACGTTTACAGCATCACGGCTGCCAGTAAGTGCGGCCTGCGGAAGCAGCATCATGCTCATACGTTGTTCATGCGGGCACACTCAACCCCATGCCCACCGCGTGCATCATGACTGAATGGTGCAAATTCAACTGCTCCACAGCATGCAGCGCCAACTTTTGAGCGGCAGCGGCAGTCCCCCTGACACCCTTGACCCTGCGCTCGATGTGCCCACTTTGCCCAACAGACGTGTGATCACTTCTGGCGTTCTTCGGGTGCCTCAGGTATTGGCTCAGCAGTGGGCCTTTGACCCCGAGTTGCACCTCTCAAACAGCTGCCGCGGGCAGCGCAGGGGGGAAGCTGCTATCATGCGGAGAGAGTGGGACATTTACATGTTGTGCTTTTGATGTGTTTGGTCCCGATGGCAGCGCAAGGGGGAAAGTGTTTTCATGGTGGGAGAGTTAGACCAGGGGGTAAGTAGGGAAGTGACAACCCCCTGGTTAGACTTTACGTGTTGTGCTAAAAAAATTGTGCTTTTGATGTGATTGGTCCGATTTGTTGCACGCTGGACAGTGGGCTTCACGCCAAACAGTTGCGTCTGTGTGTGGTGTGGTGCGGCGGTCTGACTTGCTGCGTGCTGAAGAGTGGGTTTCAAACCTCAGCAATAGTGTGTCAGCGACCTTAGATGCTTGTGGTGGCTTTCTGCCCCTTGAGTGGGGCGCTTTTCTGGCCCAGCTTTAATCCAACCGAATCCAATACCATAAAACTGCAACACAAACCGCAATTGAGTTCGGGCACTCCGACCGTGTGCATGTGCCACTGTCTACTGCGTTGCTTTATGCATTGTGATGCAACGTGCTTGTATGCACCATGAGCTCCACCCTTGTTGGGAGCTTGCAGAGCGCTTGCTTGCGTTCGTGACCAGCGCAGTGAAGAAGCGGGCCTCATCGTAACAAAACACCGTGAAGAAGCGGAGCCTATCCGCCCTCACTGACAGGCTGTCTCCCGCCTGCTTGCCTTTGGTAGCGGTCTGGAGGACGCGTGCTGGCCTAAGCGGGCTACCATAGGTACTTGCTCCGTTCTCGAAATATCACGGGCCTCATCGTAGGTAAAACACACATGTCGAACAACTCAAAGGCAGCTTGTGGCTGGGTGAGTGCTGTGTCATGCGGCAGTGCGGCGTGGCCCAGGCAGAGCACCAGCAGGCAAACGCAGGGCGAGCAGGGGCATGACTAGGGATGCGAAACGACCGCGGCGTATGCGATACTTTAGAAGTATGTACCATTAGTCCCATAAGTATCTGGAAAGAGTGTTTTAGCACGTGAGAGGGACCACTATCAAAATCTGTGACTAATGCACTACTAACAAAGGTGGTAGCGCAGGGCCAGCACTGCGCCGTGTCAAATTCTCAGCCTGTAATTCCCAGATGGGCCCGAGATATGACTTTTTGTGTGCGTGCTTCCAAAACCTCTTCCTGCACCCCCCACACACCTCGCTCAGCAGCAGCATTGTCGGCAGCGTGCAGCGGAGGGTGGTCACACGGCAGGGCACACCAGGGCACACAACGACGGGGCGAGCTCACCGGCGTAGGAGAGTGTTACCATACTGGTAGGCAAGCTCTGGTTTGCGGCACAGGTGCTCCGGTGCCCGAGCACGGCCTGTAGCCGCCGCCCTGCCCCCCTCTGCCTTACGTGACCGCCCGCCATGGGGGTACGCCATCATTGCCGTCAGTGGCGGGGGGATAACACCACCGCCACGCCATGAAAGCGGCCGCCGCGCCATAAACGCAGCCCCATAGGCAGTAGCAAACTGCTGACACCGCTCACGGGTCCGCCGGTGCCCTCTGCGTGGTGTGCTGGTGTGCGCCGTACTGCTGGCCTGCGGTGGGCCTCAGCAGCAGCCACCCGGCTACAGGGCCACGCTGCTGCCGGCACACGCCAGTTGGGGGGTGGCAGCCAATGGTGCTTGCAAAGGCCCCCATTACCGCACCAGTCCCCAACGCACACGCCGCCATAGTGTGTGCGTCGTGTGTGGTCGCTCCTGCCATTGTGGTGTGTGTTTGGGTGCTTTTCTGCCCTTCCCGCCAATTTTTAAAAAACACCGATTTCGCACCTGCCGGAAACCGGAAGGTCGGCTGAAAGCGGCTGCAACTTCACTTCCAAGTTGAAGTTGACAATTTTAGAAGTCATCAGCATGTGCGTCTTGAAGTTGGCTATCACATATATTGACGCTGTACACTGAAAAAACTATCTGCAAAACTTTTTTGTTCAGTGAACAACTCTTTCCAGATACTTATGGGACTAATGGTACATGTTGAAGTGATTAAAAGCCCACACACCAGAGTCGTGCCGAGGTGCTGTGACCCAACAGACAGGGTGTGCGGAGTACTGTGTGTAAATTGTGTGTTATTCTTGAGACACTTTTCAAAAACAGAATTACACTTTCGGTTACCAAAATCTTGCACAAATTTTTGCCGGCGCACGCCGAACGATGTTGGCATGTACCAGCACCTGCAATCACTGCGCCAAAGGAGCTTGTTGTGATAGATGCTTAGTTAGAAAAGAATATTTTCATCAATGTTTGGAGAAAATACGCGCAGGGTCCATTGGCAATGAATATCAGTCCCCCATCACGTACCACTTCACATTCTCTACAGATTCTTTGATTCACCATTATTTATTGTAAATTATTAAATATTATTAAACATATATGTAAATTATTATATCACATACACCCATTTGCTCAAACTGGGTGACAAATCGACTACCCATTTGACCTCCAAAACGCACGTTGACACTGTGCATGCTTGTTGCCGCCCACTTTAAAGGTGGCAATCGCATCGCCACGATTGCCATTTTTGTTGATGGTAGAACACATTGGCAGTGTACTGGTGGCCACGAGCTTGTGAGGTGACTGTACTTTGGGTCCCACTGTGAGTTTGCCCCCGCCACCGGCATGGGGCGGCGTGCCCAGTCAACGATACACATTTGTGATCAAGCTAGCATGTGTTCAGGGCGATTGTGTTGTGACATTCGGATAGCATGGCCTGGATCATGTTACTGCTTATTAACGAAATCAGGACATACAAAATGCATATAGTTCGAAGCATACGTTTTTGGAAAAAATGGCCTCATTCCTGCCAACTCGCAGAGGTTGCCCCCCTCCCTCTACGCCATTACCAGCTGTACAAGAAGTGCCCTGCCCGGTCAAGGCAGCCTGCAGTACCACATGCACGGGCCATAGTGGTAATATAGCTGTGCAGGATGTACTCTTAACTGCAAGCCCGCGCTTTCATGTGGTACTGCATTTAACAGACGTACTTCAAGTATTATTGTAAGTCACTCTGTTGTCCCCTCCGCTAATCACCCCCCATACCCTCACCCACAGGGGTCCCTTCCCAACAAAATGCTGATGCGGCTAGCTGGGTACACACCACAAAACAACGAGCGACCTGGACTACTCACAGCTACCCCACCTACCACCACGCACGACACACAATAAATTTAAAATCACTGCGCCGCCGCCCACACACACAGCTTGCCTGCACCGCGAGCCTTGCTTTGTCCTTCTCCAGCTGCGCCACCAGCTGTGCCATGGCCATGGCCGCGACCACTTCATCAGACAAGCCCGCCCCCGCCGCGCCGCCGCCGCCCTTCACCCTCTTTTCCCCCTTTTTCGCCTTCTTCTCCGGCTCACTCTTGCTCCACAGGTGCTTCAGCACCCACGGCATGGTGCCAGCGCCGGGGCCGCCCTGCGCCGCCGCCGCAGCCGGCACCGCCG
>JAULBY010059257.1:0-10659 GCA_032358315.1 Ophiocytium majus
TGAAATTCATTCATGAATTTGTGAAGTTCATTCATGAATTCATGCGTGTGAGCGCGTCAGGGATGACAGGCAGCGGCATACAAGTGCACTGGGTGGTGATGTTGTGCTGCTTACCCGCTGCGCCTGGGCTGCGTCTCGTGCTACCATGCGCAGATAGGCCCTCTCCGCCTCCGCGCGCTCACGTGTGCTGACAGGGCTGCCATTCAACTGCTCAGCAGCACAGCCCACACCAGCACTCGCCAGCATGAGTTGCTGCAGCTGCGGCAGCATGCAAGGCGCTACAGCAGCGCACGACTTATCAAAAGAGGGAGCAAGTATGCGCTTTATGCAGCTACACTTGCTTCACATGCTTCGAAACAAGACCCGTACAGCTTCGATTGTGTGTCATAATGGCTCGAAGGCACTAGCTTGCTAAACTGCAAAGGTCTCCAACTTTAGGTGCACACACGAATTGTGACCGCCAAAGCGTCCCCGTTACGGAGGAGTGAACAGATAACAACAGCAATTGTTACCCCACTACTGTCAACACTATCACTCGCATCCCCACTCTACAGCATACTTCGGAAGTACATCCTTGCCATGTGCAGCAGGCGCACACGCGGGCTAAGACCTGTCAACACCAGTACTTTGAGCCGTCAGCCACTGCACACACAGGGAGCGGTGGCGAGCGCTGTCGGCACACCTTGGTGATGCGCGGCAGGCGCGCAATGGTGATGGCGCGCGCCTCGGCCGCACTCATGGGCGCCGTGAGAGGGCACCCGCCAAAGCGCAGCGACACCAGCCGCCCAAGCGCATTCAGGGCCTCCACATCCGCCCATGCTGCCAGGCCGCAGCCGTACAGCTGCAAGGACTGCGGAGGTAGCAGGGGCGGTGCGGGCCGAGGCGTGCAGAGGGTAGGGTGGGTGTGTCAGAGGTGCAGCGGCGGCAAAGTGTCAGGTGGCAGCAAGGTGCGGGCGTGCATGGGGGTGGACAGGTGCAGGGGCATATTGTCAGTTGCATAGGGCGTACATGCAGGTTGAGGCCGAGAGTGCGATTTGTGTGTATGCAGCAGCGTGCAGCCCACGCCTGCAAGTGTGCATACATTTTGCTGAAACGACACATGGAGCCTGCTTGTTGGCACAAACAGTCTGCATGACAGGGGTGCTGCGTTGGACCATGTGTGATGCGCAGCGTATGCCATAGCACACCACAAGTCATGCGCAATTTTGCTGCTCAGCAGCACCTGGCTGGCAGGGCGCTCTGGAGGCACACACCTCCAGGGCTGCGAAGTCGGTGCGCCCGTCGAGGGGCCCGACTGCCGGTATGGGGTTGTGGTTCACGCTGAGGGAGGTGAGGCTGGGCAGTGATGCAAATGCGCACACCTGCACGGCAGCCACGGCAGCACCACAGGGGTTTGGCGACACGACACATGTGTGTGAGTGGTGCTGGACACAATCCACCTGCACATACTTTTAGGTACACACACAAATGTCATCCGTGATGTGTCAGCAAGTGCTGACGGGTACCAGTTTGCAGGTGAGGACTGGTACAGCAGGGTGCTACAGGAGTGCCTGCGTAGCAGCCGCCATTGGCATATTAGTGGCGTACGGCCCGTGACCGCACCAGCCTCGCTGCAAGCCGTCACAACCCTGTGGGTGCATGGAGCTGCATGATGCATTGGCTATAAGTAGCAGCGCTGTTCATGCCACAGAGATGTGGGGCTCGTGTGCTTGCCTTCGGACTCATGTACATACGGAGGGCACATGTACTGGTGACCGATGCCATTTCGCATCGCTATTGCTGTATGTCTGTGCGGGGCTGTGCTCACAAATGCTAGGGTGTACGCACCCCATTCACACGTTCCACACGAAACACTTGGGCTTGCGGCCATCTAAATGCCACCCACGCTCCCAGTACGCCCTCAGTTTGCAGCTGCATGGCACCATTCATGTGCACTCACCTGCTCCCAGCTTGTGAGCCCGCACTCACTGACATCAAGCACCCTGAGCCCTGCCAGGCCGCCCACACGCCCCGCTGCTGCAGCGCCGCCGCCGCCGCCACCTCGTGCTGGCGCCTCTGGTGAGGTTTCGCTCAGCACCTGCAGCACATCCGCCAGGCTGTTGTTGGACAGGTACAGCTCCTGCAGCGCTGGCAGCAAAGGCGCGAGCGCCGCCACCTGCACAGACACCAGTGGCAGCGGGGGAACGGCAAGTCAGCCGCAGGCATGCCACATGCGTGTGGCCAGCTGCGCAGGACACACATGTGCTCTGGCTGGGCGTGCGAAAGCGAAAACGTTGCTGTAGCATGTGCTATACACGCTCCCAGGTGCAACAGTAGTTGCTATGAGCGGAGTGCCATCAAGCAGTATGTGCCAGCACGGCGGTGCGTGACCAGCAGCGCTGCGTGTGTAATGCAACACCGCCAGCGCAGGCATAGGGAAGGTGGCGCAAAGCAGTGGCGCTGCACATCACTTGCATCCCGCCATGACTTGAGCCCAACGTTGTTGAGGACCAGCGCCTGCAGCTGGTCGAAGGAGCCAGCAAGGTCGCGTCCCGGAGGCCGCGGCACCGCACTCATCTTGTTCCCCGAAAGCGCCAGCGTGCGCAGGTTTGGCAGGTGGCGGCCAACGCAGGCCACCTGCCCAAGGCAGACGCATAGAAAAATGTGCACGAGGCGCGGTGTTGGCATTTGCGATGCAAAGGTGGTAGCGATGCCCCTGGTGGATGTGTACTGAGTAGGATGAAGCGTTGAGGGTGAGTCGGTGGTTGTGGGTTGCGCTGTGTTTTGCATGGGTGACACAAGCACGCTCCCAGCATATGATCTGTCGTCCAGGACGTACCAAAGAGCCCAAAGGGACCCCCAAATGTGGCATGCCACAGCTGCGCAGGCGGGACATGACAGTTTTTGGGACTGTGACTGCTCACATCTGTGACATGTAGCCTCATACAAACGCCAAGGCTTGGATTGGGTTGGAGCACCAACACACCTGGCCTACCCAGTGGGGGCCACCCAAGACTACTCTTGACAGAATGTAAGGTCGGGCACCACCAGACAGCCGTGCACTGCCTATATGGGCAATGGCACACTGGCGTGACATAAATTACATGGTGCCTGTAAGGACTGAAGTAAAAAAATATGGACAGTATATAATCCTTCAGAAGTACAAAACAACGCAACAAGTGCATTGCTGCAAGACAGTACCAGCATAGCTTCTGGCAACACCACTTTTCTGTGTTCTGCTTAGGTGGGTGCAGTACCGCTGCTGTCTACACCGTCATACAAACACACCTCCACCCAGTCACTGAGCAGGTTGTCCTTCAGGTCCAGTGACACCAGGTGCCCTGCCGCCTGCAGCAGCGCTGCACCTTCCCCGCTGCCACTGGGGCCACTCTCCCCCCTGCTGCAGCCGCACCGGGCCACACTTGCACCACGCAGTGTGCAAGCATCCATTTCAGACACCTGCAATTGAACATGTGGAAGTACGGGGGTAATGATGACATGTGAGCATGCAGGCACAGACCTGAGCACATTGGCAGGCTGTGGTGCACAACTGTGCGTGGGTGCTTAGCTGCCTTCGTTTACACGCACACCTGCCACCTTGCAATGGCTGCACTGCACGTGGTATTGAAGCTGATGGCAGGCCACAGTGCCTTGGCAGGTTCAAAAGTGTGCAATGAACTAACAAATTGCTGCGTGCTGTCACCCAGCTTGCTTTGGCAGCATACTTCGGCACAATTGCTCGGCATTACAGATACCGTGTATTTTTTCTTGTTGTTTGGCGGCAGCAACATGGCATGCCAGACTGGCCAGCGTGGTAACAGTGTGAGGATAACCCACCTGCTGTCTGAGGCGTAACTTTGCCTCGCCAAAGAACTCTATGGGTTTGTGGCCGCCTCGCACTGTCCTGGCATAGGCACCCTCCAGCTTGTTGTCAGGTGCCACCAGTGGCGCATTCACACCCACGTACTGCGCCTCAAGTGCCTCCTCCAGTGACACACCGATTTCTATCTGCTCAGCACAGCAGGGTTGAGAGCAGCAGCGCCACCAGCAGCAGCAGCAGCACCAGCAGCAGCAGGGGCAGCAGCAGCAGCAGAGCAGCACCAGTTGCATGGTGTTGGAGGTTGGTGAGAAAGCAAGTCTACTGAGAGAGAGCATTTTGTTGGTGCTATCGTTCTGCAGCAGGCTGGTGCAGTAGAAAGGCCTGGCTACAGTGATGACTGCGGCTGCTGCGACAACCACTGAGGCAGCACTCCTTTCTGCCAGCAACCGCCGCTGTGCTGTTGTTTACGCATCCATGCGGCACAGGCGCACCGAACTCACCTTGTGCGGTTTGAGAAAGGACCCGCTGCCCCCACTCTCGCAGGTGAAATACCTCACCAGCTCACCCCTGTCGCTCTCCACAGCACCATCGTGCTTGCCCCTGCTGGCGTCGTCGAACTCCACGCCCACCCACACAGCATCTTTCTGTTTGGAGCTGCACACTGGGCCAATGTACTTGACCGTGGCGCGAAAGCCGGTGGTGTCCTGGACTCGCTGCCCAACAGAGAAGGTGTTCGCCGCTGCTTCTGGGGGTGGTACAGGGGGCATTGGTTGTATTGGCTCAGACATGAGTGACTGACGTCGGTGGCACTGGTACTGCTGGCACAATGTCTGCTCTGCTGGCAAGCTTGTGCTCGACAGAGCTCTTTCTCATCCGTCAACTTCATGTCTCTGTCAAGTTCAAGTCTCCGTCAACTTCAAGTCTCCTCTTCTACTACGTCCAGCAGTCTCGGTGCTGGAACACACACAGCTGTGCACAGAGTGAGTTGGATAATATCATAAACCGGGTAAGGTACAGGCACTTTTGACGGCGGTATATCCTACGGCGGCCTGGCCCGCCCACTCGGACGCTCCGCACGCCTTGCCCTTGCGATACTGTAGCTGGCTGCCGTTGTGGCGCCACCCGTGTGCGTCGAGCAAAAAGTGCGAGAGCTGGCAACAGTGTGTGCAAAAACTTTAAAGATCTTACCTCCAGGGAGTGACGGAAGCGGCAGCCCTGGTTGAGTGGAAGGCTGACGTGGCGTGGCGGCGCAGCAGGTGGCGGTGTGGGGGGTGCACGCACAGGCGAGCAGGCAAGCATACCGTGGGGTGAACCCCCCCTTGGTGGCCGCATGCGGTGTGGTGCCTGCCGGGTGACATCAAGTGGTCGGAAGTCCCATGTGTGTGTGCAATGCGCAAGCAGCACCTGTGCTGTCACTTCACCACTCTATGGACTCACCGCACGTACTTTTTAAGGGGGAGTTGTATGAATGATTGTGTGGTGAGGGAGGAGCACGCGTGCACCGCATTCAGGATTCGTTGAACACGCCCTTTAGGGCCACCAGCGCAAGCTCAGGGGCTGGTAGTACTAGTAAGGAGTCACTGGTACCATTGCCATATTTTCCTGCGACTGCCACCACAGCGGCCACCGACATGCAATGCCACAGCTGTATTAACGTCTAGGCGTCTGTGGACACTGCTTCCACTCCGTGCTGCCCTTGATGATGACACTTGAGCCTCCTTGTGAGTTGCCACAATGTTGATGAAAGCCGGCAAGGGTGTCCTGTCCAGCAACGCCGCAGGCCAGCACTCCTTGGGCTGCAGCTCATTTGAGCAGCTGTGAAGCCTGGACTTGAAGTTGGACCCCACATCTCCACGAGCAAAAATGTAGTCTGGGGCTAAGGCGGAACGTCTTTTCTGAGCGGCTAAAAAGGCACGGGGAGGAGACCTCTGTGTGAGCCAGCAGAAGCAGTGGCATTGTCGCATGTTTGCGAACCTGTGTCCATCCGTAGACCACACGGACTTTGGAATGTGTGTCACACTCCATCACAACAAGCAGGGAAACAGCAACTGAAGGCAGTTGCACCGGCAACGCTGGCCGTGTTCAAACACGTACTACTGGTACGTTATTCGAAAGCTTGTGAATTCAAACTCGCCAGTTGACGCGGTCGCCATGCAGGCAAAAAATGCCGCACCAACTCGGTTTGGCGGTGCCCGACAGTGTGGAACGTGGGCCTACTGCTAACAGAAAGCAAGTCAATGCACTCGCCCCGACTCACTTCACTGCCACAGATGGGGTCTGCCATGGGGCTGCTCACAACTCATGTCATGACATGTCACTGGCACCTACTCGCTGAAAAGTGTGCGGTGACACCACACAGTGCCAGCTGGTTTTTCTCAGATTACCACTGCCAGCAAAATGCACGCGGCCTTGCCAATGCAGCTGGTGCTATGTATGCAAACGAAGCTGTTGGTGCATTATGAAGCATTTTATGATGCACACGCATATGGGTATGGCAGATGCAGCACAGCGCCAGCACGGCTCTCGAGCTGCCATGCGCCACAGCAACTAGTAGCCAAATACGGCGGCCACAGCATCTTTGCGCCTGCGCAGAAAGCGGGTGGCGCGCCAGCTGCGCTGTTGCATTTCCTTCACCGCCGATGGCAGCTGTTGGTCCGCCAGCTTCATGCGGTAAGCCGGAGTCGGGTGGGTGCCAGGGATGCAATCACCGAATTTTTCAGCCGCTTCGATGATCCACTGAAGGTATTTTCTATTCGCGCCAACGCGCAGACGGTCAGCCGTGACTAGTCTGCGTAAGTGCACGCATGAGCAGGCACTGAAAATATCAGAACAACGCCCCAGCATGATGCCAGGCACCATGTCATGCTGCACATGAGGCGCCACGTACTTAGAAGTACTACAGCAGTATAAGGTATGCTGTCTGCACCTCCATGCCAAGGACTACGGGTGTGAGGTACAGGCTGTATCATATCATGTGGTAATGCCGTGTGACACTGCACTTATGTACGTACTCGTGCACAAGGATAATCCAGCTATGCAGCTAAAAAGTACGACATACTCGACAATCTACTACTTGTTGGCACGGCCTTGCATGGCGCCCTGGCGGACGACCTGCCCTGGCAGGTTGAGCCCTAGGTAGCCTGCCGGTGCCCGCTAGCCCTTTCTGTGTTCGTATGTATACATACACTGCCATGCATTTGCCATGAGTACCAGTGGGCGTGCTGGCATACATGACATTGGCTCTTGCACGCGCACAGGAGCAAATAAATAGAAGTACTTGTTAGTGGTGCTTAAGGATAGGCCAGTTATGCAGCTACATAGTACGACATACTTCGAACTACTTGATAATTTACTACTTGTTGGCAGGTCAAGCCCTAACATGCCGGCAGCTCAGGCCTACCTGCTAGCAGCACTTCTTGCTCTCGCAGAGTTGTGAGTGCACGCATGCAAGCATACACTACCGGGCATGCGCCATGGCTTCATTTTTGTATGCTGGCATGCATGGTATGGGCTGTCACATGCCCTCAAGTGAATATGCACAAACTACTTCTACTACATAGGAATGCTACTAGTGTATAACTACTACCAACACAGTAGATATCTTTATTCGCACTTGTGGGCGTGCAAGAGCCCATTTCATGCATGCAAACACGCCCACGGGTGGCCATGCCCGGCAGTGTAGGCACACGAACACACTAAGTGCTGTGGACAACCACCAACAATAACTGAGGTGTAGTACTTCAAAGGTGTGCTATTGAAAGTTTTATTGAAACACTTCGAAGTACGCTTGTATGACCAATGATTCACCATAACATGCTCAGGTAGTTCTGTGACTCATCGGATGTGGTAATTGTTAACCGCAAGAGCCGCTGCGCCTGCCTGCCAGTGGCCGGACAGAACTTTGCACAATTGCTAGCATGCAAAACCGCATGGCCATGTCAGCTGCAGCATGCACTACTAGTAGTACCAGCGCTGCTGGTGCACTTGCCTGGGAATGATGTCCACTGCATCTTCAGGGTGGTACACACCACTCCTAGCCAGCAGCCGCATGGCTATGCGGTCGGCCTCCTTCTCTTGCATGCGTGACAATGGCAACCCTGCAATAACCATGCAAAACACGACAAAATTTGCGGGCATAGAGGCGACGCCTTGCTGGGTGCTTGCTTAGGTGCTACCGCCATTGTGGGCCTTCAATACAAGCAAGCTGTACTACATATACAGTATGCGTGCAATGCCATATATACTTCTGAAGTATGTCTGGTGCTGCGTGCCACTGCATGCATGCCAGTGGCAGTCACACGGCGAAGTATATACGACTACTAGTGGTAACAATCTATCGACTTTTCATAACACAGCGCACACACAAGCATTCACAGACTGTCTGCAACGATGTACCGGTATCATAATCACGGTGGAGCTTCCTTCACTAGCCGGCTACGCTACGCATTCAAAGCTTGGGATGTGATGTGCAGCCTCACCAGTGATGTGTACTCAGAGTCTCATACCCAATGCCTTTACAGCAGACTAGTATCCCTGGCCATGTGCATTCTGTAACGCGCACCATCTCACATATGAGTATGTTGGCCAGGAATTCGGAGGCTTGCTGCTTTGGGCTCTTGGAGCTGTTCCTGTTGCCGCCGCTGACAGTCCCTCCCTCGCACACCTCAACATGATGTCCATGCTGCTGGTCAGACACATTGTGCTGCTGCTTGGAAGTCCGCGGCTCCTGCTCCTCATCAGGTTGCTCAGCAGGCAGGTCTCCTGCCGATGGGGAGCGCGTTCAAAGAGTTGACACCAGTTGCCGCAGACCCACGCGAGCCAGCGCCACAGCAATGTGGGTTGACACATTTTCCGACTGGTGGCGGGCAAGCGCGTGCCCTATCTCATGCGCGACCTGGGCAATTCGGTGCAAAAGTGGCAGGGCGAACAAAAAACAAGAATCAATGCTGGCAGCAATGACACTGGCATGGCGCTGCTGCTGCACCTGCACATGAAGCAGGCTGCATTTGCAGTGCACATGTACACATACTACTAGTAGTACATTATAATGCATGCTTTGTGGTGTAAGGTATGCTTTGCAGTGACAGACAGCGTGAAGGCTGCGTGAGTAGCGCCGTAGCACTTCAAACTCATCAATGATCGGCGTGTGCGGTGACGGCATGCACATCATCCCAAGCCTGTAGAAATTGACAATGTGCTACTGTAGTGCGCGTACCGAGCATTGCCAGTTTTTTCGCTACCTGTCTGACTTTCTCGCACCGTGTACAAAGGGCTTTCCGCGCCCTAAGCGGAGTTTAACAAGAGTAGTACCGGTACGTGCTAGCACTTGCAGCAACAGATCGACATGTTTGCAACATGTCCAAGCCTGACAGCGGGAGCAACTAGCTCGTAGTGTTGCATCAACTTAGAAGTAGATGATCATACATAATAGGCTGCAGTTTCCAGCGTATCGGTCCCAGGGCCCTCATTCCCCGTCTTCGACACATTCTTCGAAGTATTACTACAGTATGGTAGTACTGTAGTGTTGTGTCGGAATATGAGCGAGCACCTGCTGCTCCCATTTGTGTAGTACTTGGCTACAAAGCTGGTACCTGTCCAGCATGCTGCAGCTGACTCGGAGTCATACGTAACTGCCATTTGCACTAGCAGCTCGAGCCAGCAGCTGCAGCTGGGCACTGACGTGTGCGGTGCGACCCTTCGCACTGTAGTGTTCTACACCTGTAACCATGCTGGCAGCTCCTGCCACGACACAGTAAATGATCACTCTCTACATCTGTACCTACGCCAGCACCGCCGCCCCAGCGTAGCCATGGGCCCCGGGCACGGCTGTGGGTGCTGTGTACTACTTCAGAAGTACATAATACTTGAAGTGATATGCTTTCCTCAAATTTCTGCCACCGTTGGTTACCAAATATTGTTGGCAAATTCTTCAGAAGTACTTCTCAGAGTCTACAGAAGCACTTCAAAGTACTTCAAGAAGCATCATTTGACTGACTTAGTAATGATTGATGTGTTTTGGACTCACCACTGCTGCCAATGCACCATCGTCTGGCATGGTGTCCATGAGACTCCTGTTCACAAATATCTGGACAACAAGTGCGCAGCAAGGTTGTCACGGCCACCGTGGTGGTAAGCGTGCTGCTTTCAGGCTGTAGTGCACGCAGGTGCAGGTACCGCCTCTGCTGCTGGCCGCCACGCTGGTACCTTTGCTGGCAACCGTTGCAAGCCGGAAGGCTCAGCGTCGTACTGTACAATGGACATGCAGGCATGGAGATACCACTGCGCGCACAGTCAGTGGCACCAGGCGCCGACATGCAAGGTCACATGTGCTCTTGGCAAACATGTACACATGCACCATGGTCCGCGACGGCGGCATTGCTGATTCAATGCTGAAGCACAGGCTAGCCTAGGCTACCTCTGCTTTACCTTAGCCCCGGCATGGCGAAGGCGTTCACATCGTATTTGTTGAGAACATGAAACCCCCATTCCCATGTCTTGGCAGCAGGCACCTCCTCAAAGGCGCCAGGCAGCAGGTGCTCAGCAACCCTGCCGTTAACAGCACACAATAGTGCAGCAATAGGTGCGGGGCCTGTTGACAAGGGCCTCCTGCAACCGTTTCAAATGCCATCAACTGGCCGAGGCACAGCTTCACACCTGTTCACCCCACTGGCCGCGTCGCCGACCTGCATTTGAGCATGCAAGTACACGTGCGGACTGGTACCACGTGCGGCAGGTCCAACACTCCGAGTGAGTCCACTGTTTTGTGACGAAGAACAGAACTGGCTGTGTTACAGCCAAGCCTTTGAAGTTGCCAACTTCAAGTTGCCTCTTCAAGTGCTGAGCTGCTTAAGCACCAAGGG
>JAULBY010059268.1:0-10657 GCA_032358315.1 Ophiocytium majus
ATGTAACCAATGCTGCTTGCATTGTCAACTAAACCACGACGTGTACCAGCTGGAGCAAACCATTGATAACTTAGGTTATCGTTGTGAATCATTGTACGCAATGCAATATGACTTGCTGGTACTGTAATAGTATTGCCTTGTAAATCGCTTGTTTGCCCGCATGGATAGTAAACAGCCAAGTAAGGATCTGCTGTTGCTAGTCCATCACCATTGGTATTGTTACTCCAGTTTGCAATATCAATCGCATTTGGTGCTAGACGCATTGGAGTATCACCAATAACAAATGCAGTGTTCTTGCGATCATTATTTAACGCAACCATTTCGTCAATGACTTCTGTATAACCTGGTGCACAAATAATGTTAAACGAAAATTGATCTTCACGCACATCTGTGTTAGCAATTAATGCTGCCTGCATTGCTGCAGTAACCATCTTGCGTTGTGCTTGACGACCCATATATGGGCTACCGTTATCCTTTAATCCACTAGCTGTTTGCCATGTGTCTTTGATAGTAGGTAAACTGCTATCTGCACCCGGTACTGCTGGTAGATCAGGATAAGCATTAGCGTTAAATTTGTTACTTACAAACTGTTTTACGCTGTACCCACTGCGACGTAGATTAAACATTAACATACCACGTGGATAGAGTCTATAGTCTGGTGCATCTTGATCAATATAATTACTTGCTAATAGATCAGTTATTGCTGGCAATGACCCAGTGATAATGTCTGTTGTGCCGTCTGTGTCCCAACGTGCATCAGCAAATACAATACCGTTTTGACTTACTTGGTCTGTGTTATCGATCAATACAAATGCAGTTCCATTGTAGCGATACAATGCCGGGAAGTTTTCTAGATCGCCGGTGTCCAACCACAAGTCGCCTGCAGCTAGTGATGTAACACCATCGCTTTGGAATTCTGGCTCACTAGCTGTAACAATAACACCATTAGGATCAGTTGCACTTAAATCATATCCACGTGCATCTGTTTTGGTACCATCATAGTATGCGTTCTTATAGCCTTTCCAGCCACCAATTTCATTGATCATGATATCAACAGTAGCTGGGTCACCGTAGTACCATAATGTACCATCTGCTGGTGCTTGATATGGCTCTGTGGTGCTGTATGTATAAGTTAATGCTTCCCAGTTGGTTAGTGCTAGTGTGGTATCGTATCCGATTGTACCAGTTGTACTAGTAGTAAATCCTGCATCAGCTGTGGGATTGCCTTGTACATCTGTTAGATAAATGTCGCCACCGTAAATGTGTGTAAAAGTAATAACGCCGTTACTTACACTAATATCTAATTCTGGAATATTTTTTGCTAGTACATCACTTACAAAACTAGTAGGAGTAGTTCCACTCAATGTAACTGTGTATTCCGTGATATCTGCAGTACCAATTTCAGTTACACCAATAGTAAGTATATCAGTTGCAGTAAATGGATTTGCACCCAAGGTGCTACCAGCAACCACTGTTTGACCGGCTACACGACGACGGAATGGTTTATAACCACCAGTGCTAGTTCGTAATGGATCATAAGCAATCCATACTGTACCAGCAGCAATACCATTACCACCACCACTTGAGTCTAATCCAAACAATGCATCTTCGGCTCTGTTGTAAAATTCAGCTGCTAATGTTGTAAATGTCTGAGAAGTGGAGCTATAGCGTTTAACAACAATGTCTGATCCGCTTCCAGTAGCACCAGTCTTTAAGAACACAGCACCACTTGGACGTGGTACTGTATCAGTGCTTCTCCAACTTGGAATTTCAGCAAATGTACCGTATGTTAGTATTGGGTTAGCGTATGTGCCTGCAGTAATACCTAATGAAGCTAGCGGTGTTCCTGACCCGTTAGCAATAATAATTTTACCATCTGCTGTACTGCCATTACTTTCTGCTAAAGATGAAGCATAAATTTCTAACTTACCATTAGCATAAGCTGCAGTTACACCATCAATTGCTGCACTATTAATTGCAGAAACCACTTGTGCAATTGTTCTTCCGGCACCAGTATTACCAACTGTAACTGTGGTTCCGTTGATTGTAAGTGTTGCAGCAGGAGTACTTGATGAAATTGCTTCTGTTGAGCTAGTAGCAAAAGAAACTGTACCTTTGATTGTTGGCCACGAAATTGCCCAATCATTGGTACCTAGTCTAACCCATGCATTGCTGCTATTCTTGTAGAACAATAAAGCATTGCTACCTGTACCAAAGGCCACTGCGTAGCTACCAATCTGACCAATGCTGGCTTTTGGCACATATATACCGCTGGTTAACGTTAAGTCATTAGCGGCTGTAACCAATATTGGAGACTTTAGTGTAAATGCACTTGCTGTAGCGTCCCACTCGTTAATACCCCATGTGCTATCTGCTAAATCTAACCAATGTGTTCCGTTAGCTACTGCGCCAACAGGACGTACACTGGTTTCTACCAATTGATCTAAATCAATATCAGCACGAATAGCATAAATTCTATTCACTTGTCCTAATGCGCTATACGCTGCCATTAAGCCATATTCGTTGCGTTCGTCACCGTGTAATGGTGTACCAGCTGCGCTTTGTTGAAAGCTTGGGTAACCCATTGCAGTAATTAGTTCACGTTGGCTTGAGTAAGATAATAATTTACCTGCTCTTGCTGCAGTGGTGTCTGCTGCACTGCCGCCCGAAGGATTCGTTTTATCCTGGGCTGTAGCCATAATAATTAAGGGTACAGTTCCGACTGCACCTGGTACGTATTGACTTTCGTCTGTTACTGTTAATTCTAAACCTGGAGATACTAGTGCCATAGTTTTATCCTTTTATAAAACATTTTGTAGTATTTATAAAAGGATCACTAATTTTGGTGTTTAGCGGTGCCTTTGAAAGGTTTGTACTATAAATACTGTTATGAATAGACCCTTATGCACTATTTGCAATGGAAATCCTGCTGCTATTAACTACTACGCAGGTGATAAAGTTCGTTATAGAAAAGTTTGTGCCAGTTGTTCACGTAAGGGAAAACCTGCACGTATACAATCAGGATGGGTCAAAGCAGGATACAAAAAGAAGTTAGCATGTGAACGCTGTAATTTTAAAGCAAAATCGGCCAATCAAATTTTTGTTTTTTATATTGACGGAAATTTAAAACACAACGATTGGAGTAATCTTAGATCTGTTTGTGCCAACTGCAGAATAGAATTAAACAGTGCTAAAACCACTTGGCGAGAAAGCCCTCTTACACCAGATTTTTAAGCTGCTCGTATAACTGCTCTACACTGCCATTGTTATCAACGACTGCATCAAATTCAGTGCCTACCCATGCCCATTCGCTGGCATGTACATCAAACTGCCGCATGTAATCTGTACAAATACCTAAAGTAGAACGCTGTCGCATTTCAATTAGTGTGCTACACCACGCAGGATCTGCACCACGCTGGATCCATACGATCTTGCCGCCTTGTTCTTTGATTGCTTTAATTTCATTAGGAAAACGAACATCGCTAATAACAGTATGTCCTGTGCGCTGACGCAGTCTGTTTTCTAGGGCTGCTATCCAGATATCATCATGGAATCCAGCTCTACATACTTCTGTGCCCCAGTATTGTAAGACCCACCGTGGGGTCAAATGTGGCATGCCCATACGCTCTGCCCACCATGGATCTACTTGTTCACGCCAGGCTCGACTTTCGGGTGTGCTACCTTCAAGTAATTCTCTATCCCAGCTAAACACATGTGCTACTGCGTCTTTAAGTGCTCCAGCAAAACTGTCACGTCTAAAACCGTGCCAGCCTACCAAGTAGTTTGCTGCCGTATCTTTACCTGACCCTATAAATCCGCAAATGCCAATGATCATAAAAAATGCCCCTTTCGGAGCATTTTAATATAATTGTTGCTAAAAGTCAAACACCGTATTTGTTCTTTTTCTTTAGGGCAACCGGACTGGATTTATTTGTACTTTCTAACTCTTGGCTTCGCATATCACCTTTGTTGACATCTTCATAATCAGCGCCAACTGCTTTGTATGCCTGTTTAAGCATGTCTTGATCTAATTGACTATATGGTGCGGTTACTTTCCATTTGCCTACCCAAGACTCTTTATCTGTTTCCGGAACTGTTTTACCATCTGTAGCGGCTACTGCCAGTCCTAGACGATATAGTGTATAGTCGCTGTTCCAGTGATCGCCATCAGTGAACTTGTTTAAGCCACGTGTCGGCTGTTGCTGACGCTTGGATATTTTACCTTTTTTGTTTTCTTCAGTAACAATATCTCGTATTTTCATAGTTACACTCCGTATTTGTTCTTTTTCTTTACAGCAACTGGACTAACATGTTGTGTACCTTTAGGTTCACGACTGGCATTGTCAGCAATCCTGGTAGGAGTTACATTCATCATTTTACTTGCCAACATGATAGTCTCTTCGTCTTCAGGAGCAAACATTACTTGAGTTAGATTTTCAGCAAATGCCGATTCTTGTTCATATTGGTCAGGCTGTAGATCACCATTTTTAATAGCACGGGCAGTCGCAACGGCCATTCCGTAACGATACTGCATGTACGGATCTGTGTTACGCAGTTGTCGTTGTACAAACACCCCAGGTAGAGTTGAATCAACATCAGCACGAACCTTACCAGGTTTGCCATGAACCTTGAGGCTAAACGACTCTGTTATTATTTCATTTATTTTCATTATCCAATGACCCATGTTAACGGATACGAACCATCAACGTAGTTCTTTAATTGTTGCTCAAGATCTTGCATTTGTGTGGCTGCTTCGGCTTTTAAACTAGCACCGTTTAACTGTGTGCCACCTTGTGGACCTGCAATACTAGCAAACTTCTCACGAGCTTCACCTAATATAGCTTTAGCAAATACATAGGCATAGTCCTGTATCCACGGATATGCTTGAAAATCGTTAAACAGCATACTGTCAGGTTTATAATTGTATAAATGCAGTAAGCAATCTTCCATGTAATCTTCATTTTGATTTGCACCAGCAAAAGGAATCTTGCGTATCAGAGTAAGTTTCTTAGTGGCTTTGTTAAACGTAAAGTTTAAATGCCCGCCAAACATTTTCATGCTTTGCTTTTGATAATCAACAAACAACTCGTAGCTTAATAAGCCGCCTACACGCCCTGCTACCAGCATGTACGTGTTTAAGTATCCCGAGCTAAATGGTTCAAATTGGCTTGCTGTAGTACCAGTTACGCTACCAATACCGCGGCGATATGCGCCTCTAACTTCCATAACAGTAGTGGGCAGTATATATTCCTGTGTTTCAGGTTTGAGCTTTAAAAAAGCGTAACTTTCTTCTTGACTATTGCTGGCCAGCTGTCTGTATTTGGTCAGGGCTTGCTTGATTGCAAGCTCGTAATGTTCATGATCTAGTTCAACATCTACAATGCCATCTGCCAAACGCAAACGAATATAATCAATAATGTCTTTACGTTTAGCATTATCAGTTTCAAGAGCAGGTGCTGCAATACTGCCCAAATCTTCGTTGGGATCGTATTCAATATGCCCGGATCCTGTGCCCGTAGCAGGGTTGTATAAACTGTCTGTTATCATTACGCCATTGGCGTAAAAATTAGTTAAATCTTGTGTGGCCATTTAGGTGTCCTAGTATTGTATTTACCAGGACACCTTAGACTTAGTTGATTCGCAGTAGTACGCAATCTGCGTTAATGCGCCCATTACCCTGCGTTTCTGTAGCTTTGATATCCTCTAAGAACTTGCGTAGCTGCACTTTGGTAGCTTTGGCGAATTCTTTGAGCTTTTCTTCGGGTTTACGCAGGGTTTTGCCCACACTCTTTACTTCGTCGTAGCCAGTAATGCTAGTGCCCTTAACACCTAACGGACCTTGTAAACTATCAGCAATGTACTTGTAGAGCTTGCGTGTTTTGGTATTGTAAACCCAAAGCTCTTGTGCCCCTATGATATCCACTGGGTTAACGCTTACCAGCTTCAGCGTCTTTTCTTCTTTCAAGTACTTGAGCTTGCCTACAACCTTTTCTTTGTTAGGAGCACGTTTGACTCTAGCTTTCTTTTGTGTCTTTTTAACACTGCGGTACTGATCAAGTGCATCTAGTACAGAATCAAAAAATGCATAGTGACGTTTATAGTCTGCTGCTTTGTAATGTTTGTACGCTTCAGCAAGATCTTCATCTTCTCGAGCGTGTGCTGCAGTTAATTCTGATTTTCGATTGCTAAACAATTCAACAAACTTATTAATCTGGCTTTGCGGTACTGTGTTAGCAGTCAAGTAATTAAATGCGTCTGGCTTAACTTCATTACCTGCAATCAAGTCATCATACAGGCCTTCAAAGTGCGCTAGATGTTCTGCTGTTTTTTCGTTAAGACGATCTTGTATAGTTGGTGCACGAACAACCGGTACTGGGGTTGTTTTGTCTGCTGCCACTTCTGGCTCTAGGTCATCGGAGTTAACGGCTTCGTGCAATCTTGCTTTTAAATATGTTAATTCTTTTTCACGCAAGGGCATGCCTTGACGTGCTGCCATAACCAAACCACATGCTGTCATCGGTATTGCACGGTCTGGGCTACGAATAAACCGACTAACATCTGCTTTTGTATATTGATTGTCCTGCATCCACTTGACCACATGCTTCTTACAATCTTTTTGAGTGTAATAATAATTGTAATAAAAAAAGCTCTTGCGCAAGAAGTGATCAAATTCTTCTTGGCTCATTGCTGCTGCACGTTCGGTGTCCCAGACAGGTTCTCTGCCTGTGTACTTCTCATCGCTAAATGCAGGGTCACGTGTTTTTGCAGGCGCTTTGCGCGGTGCTTTAACGCTTTGTGCTAATGCCATTTTTGCTCCTTTGTTTAACAGAATACAACCATTATACTATTCTTCGGGTTTTTTGTCAATTAGAGTTGCAAACATGAGCCATTGTTGCACTTCTTGCAACTCTTGTCTGCATTTTGCTAACTTTTCTAAATAAAGGTTACTGCTAGCAGGGCTGCAGCTGGTTCTGCGTACTTCAATTTCTGCTTGACTTAGTTTAGTGATTGTGTTTTGCAAATTATCTAACATTTTAGCTAACTGTCTTTTTGAGTCAAAATCATGCAACGCCATTAAATTACGGCGAAGTTGTTGATCTACTAACGGCCAGTCATTTAACGAGTTAAATTCAATCATACCAATAATTATACAAGTTTGGGTATTTACTGTCAAACTAAATACTAGATAAGAGGAATTTATTGTGCCTAGATTATCACTTTGGAAAGACGGTAAACATACAAACGATTACAAGTTTTTTGATCGCAGAATCAGCGAAATGTTTACGGTCGGCGGTACTGGAATTTTGATTCACAAGTATCTGGGTCCAACCGAGCAAGGGACAGTAAAATCAACAAGTAGTGCGCAAAATGCAGCTGGCGTAACTATTCCGTTTTCTTCAACTAGCGACATTGATTTAGGTATGTTTGTGGTTGGTACAAACATTCCAGCAAATGCTACAGTGGCAGCAAAAACAGCCACAACAATTACGTTGAGTGCAGCAACTACTGCGGCATTGGGTTCTGGTGCCATTGTTAAATTTTTTACAGAAGCAGCCAAGCCAAGTTATATAAATGATTCGGCATTAAACATACAGGATTTACTATTCTTAGAAAACAGAGATAGAAAATACGATAGTGATGTTTATAAAATGCGTGGCATCTATCAAGTGCAAGATGTAACTTTTGATTTAAGTCAATTTGGTATGTTCTTGCAAACTGGCACATTGTTTATGGTGTTCCATATTAATGATATGGTCGAAACAATAGGTCGTAAACTAATGGCCGGAGACGTGCTTGAACTGATGCACCTTAAAGATTACTATCCACTGGATGACAGTTTACCAGTTGCTCTTAAGAGATATTACGTAATTAGCGATTGTCAAAATGCCGCCGAAGGTTATAGTTCTACTTGGTTTCCTCATTTATGGCGCTGCAAGATCAATCCATTAACTGACAGCCAAGAATATAAAGATATACTTGATAGAATCAAAGTTGACGAAGATATTAATGGTAATACCGGTAATGTCACATTGGGATCAATTAGTAGCATTATCAGCAAGTATCAAGAAATCAACGATGCAATCATACGTGAAGCAGAATACAATACTCCATACTCTGGTTATGATACCACACACATTTATGTTAAACCAAACGATCCATTATTTGGACCCGGCGACCCAATTGGCCTTAGTGCTGACAGTGGCAACATAACTGCTGACAGTGGAACCATTAATGGTGATTCTGGTATCATGAGTCCAGCTGGTACTGTGGGCGGATGGCTAACCGGAGACGGGCAAGCACCAAACGGATTACCGGTGGCGTCGGGTATTGCATTTCCCGCCGATCCACAGGTTGGAGATTATGCACTACGTACAGATTATCTGCCTAATAGATTGTTTAGATGGGACGGACGTCGTTGGGTCAAGATCGAAGATAACGTAAGAACCACAATGACTGCAGGACCAAGTAATCAAACACAACGTAGTAGTTTTGTTAATAATACTGATACCTATACCAACAATACCGGTAATGTTACTGTACGACAAAGCCTTAGTAAGGCACTAAAACCACGTGCTGATAATAATTAATATGAACAATCTATTCTTAGAAAACAAATATTCAAAATGGTATTTTTCTATTATAGAAAAAAGCCAATCAAACAACGAAAGTTATTTAGAAAAGCATCATATAATACCTAAAAGTCTTGGAGGCACTAATTTGTCTTCAAACATTGCTAAATTAACTGCTAAACAGCATTTTGTCTGTCATTTACTTCTTATTAAAATGACTGAAGGGACAAACAAATCAAAAATGAAGATGGCTGCTTGGGCAATGTCTACGTTACATAGTAAGAATCATCAAAATCAAAGATATAAGGTTAATAGTAGAATATTTGAAACACTCAGAGAAACCGCTCTTCAAGATGAAAATAGAATTCAACATCTTAGAGAAAGTAATAGAAAAGAAAAAAATCCCTTTTACGGAAAAAAACACAATGCTGAATCAAAATTAAAAATGAGTCAGAATAAAAAAGGTAAAAATATAGGCAAAGAGAATCCTTTCTTTGGAAAGACCCACACTGACGAAGTACGAGCTAGAATAAGTATGGCTAGAAAAACACAAGTAGTAAGCGACTCAACTAAAACAGCTCGATCAAAAAGCCTTACTGAATATTATCAATCACCGGATGCTAAACAGAAACTAAGTGAAATTATGAAAAAAGTTTGTAATGATCCAGCTTATAGAGCAAAACGCGGCTGGAAGCCGCTAAAGGAGACAACATAATGGCGCAGGCCTTCTTTTACGATGGGCAGATTCGAAGATTTCTAGTTCAATTTATTAGAATAGTCAGTAACTTTGAAGTAGAGTTTGGTAAAGATCGTGATGGTGTCAAAGCATTGCAACGTGTGCCAGTATACTACGGTGATGCTAGTAGACAAGCAGCAGCAATATTAAAAGGCAACAGCGAAAACTTAATGAATGCTGTGCCTGCAATGAGTGCTTATATCAGTGGCTTGTCTTACGATCAAACTCGCATGCAAGAACCATCGTTTGTTAGCAAAATGAACATGCGTGAACGCCAATACGATCCCGAAACTGGATTGTATAATAGCAACCAAGGCGATAGCTATACCATCGAACGTTTAATGCCAGTGCCATACAAACTAGAAGTTAAACTAGATGTATGGACCAGTAACACAGAACAAAAGATGCAGCTGATTGAGCAATTGGCTGTATTGTTTAATCCCAGTTTTGAAATTCAAAGTACAGACAATTACATTGACTGGACCAGTTTAACTTATATACAATTGACTCAAATGACTTGGAGTTCTAGAATTGTGCCTGCCAGTACTGAAGAACCAATTGATATTGCCACACTAACTTTTGAGATGCCAATTTGGATTAGCGCACCAGCTAAAGTAAAACGATTAGGTGTAATTCAAAAATTTGTTGGCAGCTTGTACGACGAGCAAGGTGCATTTAACGAAGACACTTTGTTAGTTAACTTGTCATCTAGACGTTATATTACTCCGTTGGATTACGGTATTTTTTATTCTGGTAATCAATTGAGGTTACTTAAACCACAAGAGATTGCTACAGCCAATAGCAGTTTAATTAAAGTACCGCCGCCAGAAACTTGGCAAGCAGTAATCGAAATGTACGGTACTTTGGTAACTGGTACTACAGAAATCAGAATGGCATTACCAACAGGCACTGAACTGATTGGCACGATTGCATATCATCCAACTGACACATCAATATTGTTATTTGAACCAATAGAAGATACTATGCCATCAAGCACGTTAACTGCAGTTGATGCTATTATCAATCCTGTTAATGTTGCAGTAGATAGTGCATTACTGACTCCTTCATCGGGTGCTAGATTTTTGTTAACCGATGACATAGGAAGTGATATTAATATGACAGGTAGTGTGGTGTGGGGAACTTTAGTTGCTTATGCTAATGATATTATTGAATACAACGACAGTGAATGGCGTGTTGTGTTTGACAGTGCAAATCAATCAGATACAGAATACATTACTAATACCAATACTGGCGTCCAATATCGTTGGACTGGTGAGGAATGGGTCAAGAGTGTTGAAGGTGTATATCGAGGCGGTGAATGGTCCCTAATAATATAGGCTGCGGTGCATTA
>JAULBY010059279.1:0-10657 GCA_032358315.1 Ophiocytium majus
GCAATTCGGGTCGAAAGAGCCCGAATAGTGGTTCTCCTTGGTCACCTGCATCTCCCTGCAGCGTCGCTGGGGGTCCAAGTAGGTACCCAAGTGAGTTACCTGGGTACTTCTACGTGGGTACTTCTCTTGGACCTGGACAACCGCCCGCGAGGGGGGGGGTACGTTGGGAGCACTCCAAGAACTTCGATAGTGCTTCAGTAGTGACTATAGCTGACGACGCAAAACAGCCATATGCGCCGTATACGGAGCGTGTATACAGCGCGTGTACGGCTAACAATAAGAAATAATGATAGTAACAAACTGGCACAAGCGCGTGTGGGTAGTGCTGGTGCTCTTGCATGGTCGCTGGCGAAGCAAATGAAGTATGTGCACAGTGAAAGAAACCTAAAAGGCTGCTAAGCCCAGATACCGCTGTGGCTGGGGCCAAATGCCAGGCCGAAGCGTGTGGGGTGATTTGTCCACCTGATGAAAAGCAACATGTTTTGGCAAGAAAAGAACACCCATATACGTTTTCGTGCGACCCTACTTGCAAGCGTCCAGACCCCAGGCAAGCCAGCATGAAGCGACGCCCCCGCATGCCGCGTGTTGGCATGTACTCACAAATACTACTAGAGTGACTAGTGACAGCGTATACTTGTCGCATTGTACGCCGTAGAACGTATGTAAATACGCGGTATAACGTATACACAGATGAACGTATTTATACGGCGAATACGCCATATATCGCGTTTTTGGGCGTATAAATACGCCGTATTTTGTATAACGTATAAAATACGTCATACGCCATGACCCATCACTAAGAATGACTCTCAGCAGCGCAGCATGCCGCCCCCTGGCAGCGGAGGACTAGTACTGCTGTTGTATATACCACTTGGTGAAGTATAGTGCAGTAGTACTACAGTGCACCATCGCCGCGGGCGTGCTGGCATGCACTCCCACAAGCGCAAATCAATAAAACTACTATTGGTACTTCTGTTAGATTTATAAATCCAAAATAATACACCTCGGTATTAATGTTAAGTAGGCTTCAAATTTTATTTTTAAATAAGAAGTGACGGACAGTGGCGGCGGTCACGGGCAGAAGGGCGCGGATACTGCTGAGCGCCCACGTAATTTTTACTGCAGTACGGTACTAATAGTTTTGTACGTGTGGGGGTGGGCGTGGCTGGTGCGGCGCATGCTCAGCAGACGCGGCAGTCCCCTGCTCAGCAGAAGAAGTGACGGTCAGTGGCGGGCAGAAGGAGCAACAGGGCGCGGATACCGCTGAGTGCCCACGTTACTTAGAAATATTGTTTGGGTTTTTTACTGCGGTACGGCACGTTTGTACGTTTGGGAGTGGGCGCGGCTGGCGCGGCATATGCTCAGCAGACAGTCCCCTGCTCAGCGCAAGCAGCGACAGCCGTGGCAGCAGTAGCGGGCAGAGGCCAAGGGGCGCGGACGGCGCTGAGTGCCCACGTACTATGCGACGGTACTAGTGTGTGTACTACGTAGTACTTCAAGTACATGCATGCATGTACAAAGTATGATGCCTAGTAGTTAACACTTGCAGGTGGGTGTAAGGGACCCAGGTCACGTGTGGCGGCATGTAGCAGTGACATACTCATACTCATACTCAGACATACCCACAGGTGTGCCACAGTTAACAACAACAAGTGCAGGCAGCAAGCAGTCACACAGGCTAGTTACTTTGGTACTTTGTCATGATGGCTCCGAAAGTAGCATACCCCGCCCCCCAATTTTTGCATTGTCGTCTATAGTAAACGCGGAAGTTCACGAACTGCTTCGTCCAACCCTTTGAGTGGCTGCCAGAGCAATGAATTACCCCCTTGTTTGGGTCCAACAAAAGTAACTGACCCGGGTAATTACTGTCAGACAAGACGGAAGACAGACAGGCGCAAGGCAAACCCGGCGCTACAGCAGTGGCGGTAGTGTGGGCAGCAGCCAAAGAGCATACGGTGCGGCAGCAGTGGTAGCAGCAATAGTAGGTAGTGGTGGTGGTGGCTAGGGAGTCCGGTGTGGGGGCAGCAGTGGCGGTGGCGTCGAGTCTCGTGGTACCTAAGGGTCTTTTGCAAGAGGGCTAAACGGTTGCTAAGCCCAGGTTATATCATACAGCGATTCATACTTCAAATAGTACAAGTACTTGTAGTATACTTCACATATTTATACTTCACAGTACGAATGTACTTGAAATACATATTTATTTGAAGCAATAGATCACTCATGTACACGCATAGTTCTTCATATGTACTTCGAGAGGTACTTGTGACTCATTCGGAAGTGTGCGCCCCCATTAAGGTTAGGTTTTGAACTCACAGCTCTACGATGGAATCCATGCTCAAGTAGGTTGGAGATTTGCTGTACCAAGGCAGCTGGTGTATCTGCTTTGTGCATCCTTCGCAGGGGTTCCCCCCGTGGTGACAGCCCCTACCAGAGAGCTACTACAACAGAGCTTATCGCTCGTAGGTGAGTTCTCATACTAGCAGTACTTCAGTAGATGTACACTGTGTATGTGCAGTGTACATACTAGCAGTACATTCATGTGACAAGTGTATGCAATCGTTGAATATTTCGCAGCTGCACTGTAGTGTGTGGGTGCACGTTGTCCAAGGCATTTCAAGGTATGGAGCTAATTCTAGTGACGGCGTCTGCCACGCGAGCCACCAGGCCGGGTGCAGAGCTCTGGCTGAGCAAGAACATGGTGCACACCATTGGAGGGGCTAGCTCCCATGTAGCTCATGCAAGCAACTTTGGGACACAAAGATTTGGTCCCAACCATATGCATGATGCCCAGTTCTGAGGCTCAGAATCCGAGCAAAACCAGCATCATCGTTGGCAGCACAAGTGTCGCAGATTTGCAACAGACTTGTAACGTTTGTGAACTTTTGACGCGCACTTTACATTTGTTGAAATGTGCAGGCATGTTGAATCACTTGGTACACCATGCGCGCATCCAGGTGCAATGCACGACCCGACAGCTGCTTTTCAACATGGACGCATGTTGCATCCAAAGCAGCACCGGCGGCTTGCGCGGCCGCGCGCTTACCGCGGAGCCTCTCTCTGAGCACTGTTGCGCAGCTGCTGGTGATAACAGGGACTGTAGCAGGTGCTCCACCACCCACCTGTGCACATGTGTCTGCTCTGTTTCGAGGGCGTCTGCCCCGCCAGGGCCGTCGCTGTGGTTGCTCTCCTGGACGTCACCCGCGGCCGCCACTGCTCCGGCCGGTGCTGCTGCCGTTGCCGCTGCCGCTGCACCCAGGGTCTCAGCTGCGCCCGATGTTGGTGAAGCAGCTGGAGGTGCTGGCATCGGGCTGCTGGGGCTTGCTGGTTCAAGCAGCTCCGTGGCGGGCGGGACGCGTCGCAGGACAGGCCTGCCGCCCCCGTCCTCGTCCCCCTCTGCTGCCACCATGACTGCTTTTTCTGGCTGGCCGTCTACAGATGCACAGTGCGCGCGGGTCCTGATATCACGTTTTCTCTGTGTTGCTGCTGCCGCTACTGAGCAATTGTGCTCACGCTGCTCCTGGTGTGGGTAGCCGCTATGCCCGAAGCAGGAAGCGGCGCCAGGCAGCCCGAGGGGGGGGCGCTGCTGGTGACCCCTCTCGGATCTGTCTGCCGCCGGGGCCCGCGGGGCAATCCTTGGCCCCTCGGGACGACTGTCAGGGTGTTGAAGTTCTGAAAAGTAGTAACTGTAGAGAAGATGAGCATGTGTGCACCAGCCACTAGCCTAAACTCACTCTTTTGACTATTTAAATGGTTGGTGTACGTCCTCTTGCTCAAAATAATGCAACAATCGTGCCACTACTAGAAGGATACGGTTGACCACCCGGCCACAGTACTGGAGGGGCCAATATCACGCCACAGGCAGGCGGCAGCCCAGTGTTGGCAATACAGGGACCAACACCCCCCTCAATGGAGATAAAGGGTCAGCAAGTTATCAGGGGTTGATTAATTTATCTGCACCCTCAATTGCCCAAGAGCCGGGCTCTATCACCCAAGCAGGCAAGTCAAAGCCCCTATTTATTTACTTAATAAGCATTAGTAGTGCTGCAAAGCCTATGGGCCAAGTATGCGCAGTGCAACAGGGTACTTAAACATCATTATCGTCTGTTGAAATTGCAGGTGGTGTTCGCGGTGCGCGCGAGTGACTCAGCGCGGAGTGTGTGCACGTGCAGAGCGGGTGCTCCAGGACACAATACCCGCACACCTTGTAAACAGCATTGTGACAACGTGTGACACACCACACACATCACAGCATGCAGGCATGCACGAAGTTCGATGCACTTCCCAAGACAGCACACGTGCATGGTACCCTCCCAGGCTACCCAGCCCCCAGCAGCTACAGCAGCTTTCAAGGGCACCCAGCCTCAGGCTTTTTAAAGGTAACTTGAAAAAAAAAACCTCTTGCCCCAGATATGCCTGCTAGCGTCAGGGTTATCAACAAGCCTTTTATCAACCCTTAACGTGAAGGCCATTTGTCAGATTAAGGACCGCCTATCCCTTCTGCATGGGAGCGCAGAATCAATTGGACCTCTCATCTACAGCATTACAGCCTGAGCGGGCCAACAACTTCTTCGCAGACACACTGGCAGCAGCGGTGGGTCGATGCCGCAGCAATTCACTGCCAGACCGCAATGGCTGCGCACCACCGCCGCGCCAGAGGTACACGTAGGCATAAGCATGCACACGCATACACAGCCACAAAGCTATAGCATGTGGCAGCGAGCAGCCCTGGACTTTGCTTGTTGCCGACACACCTTAGCAGGCAGCCTCAGGATGCGCGCCAAGAGCACGCCGCAGAGGCAGCAGTAATTGAGGCTAGCACAATGCCCGAAGCACCGCCTGCGAAATACCAAAATTTGCGGTCACGGGGCACAGGTGCTGAGCATTGGTTGTGAATAGTTCAGGCATGGTTGGTGCTTTGGAGTTCATCCATTGAACCCTTGCCTCCGTACTTGTTACCTGCTGGCCAGTGCGGTACGAGGTCAGCGGCATGTCCACGCCAGGTCCCGGTACCATACTTATGGTGTTGTATGCCAACGAAGCCAGCGACGCTTTACCCACCTGGCCAATACCACGTAGCTGCGAAAGCAAACCTATAGAATTGCTACAGTGGTCTCAGTCACTTCTAGGATGAAAGCTGATCTTAAAAGTTTCTCGTGAGGACAGAATAGTTGGAAGGAGCGGTTTTCACAGATGGTGACGGATGCAGAAGCGCATCGGTTGCACGTGGTCCGGATAGTGGACTCGCCCGTGGTGGGTGGGTAGCATAGGAGCCGACTGTTTTTGCGGGCAGCGCGGAAGGGCGGTTGCTTCATAGCAAACTTCGTCCCATCCTGGAGTCCAAAATCGGGACCTTGCCAAAAGAACGTTCTCGATGAGGCGCGTCTCCTCCACTATTTTGTTGGTGGTGAATATTCTGTCCTCAGTAGCAACTTTCAAGATTAGGTGGGCCCGTTGACAGGGCCGCTCTTGGGGGGCGCTAGGGGCCACCGCGTGCCGCCGCACTGGTTGCGCCTACTTTGGCAGCAGCAGATACACTCGCAACCTACACGATTCACCTCTGCCGCTATATGTTGGGTGCTGCTGCAGGCCTGTGCTCTCGTCCTCAAAACTCAGACCCCTTCGCCAACGGATTAAAAAACTGAACGCCGCTTGGTCCTATGTTGAACGCAAGCACAGGCAGTGCGGCCCGCCACGCTGTCGCCACCACTGTGGCGCTGTAGTGAATAAGGTAGCACTACAGCAGCTGATACCCTCACAGGTGGTGCAAGTGCCAGTGCGGTGCCGCGTAGCTCGGGTTAGCGTTGACCAACTTGCATGGCAGAAGTCACTGAGACCACTGTACTCTTATTAAACTCCGCTTAGGGCGCGGAAAGCCCTTTGCACACGGTGCGTGTGACCAGGAAATCAGACAGGTAGCGAAAAACAAACTGGGAAAGCTCAGTACTGTGGGACGCCTGGCATGTTGCCAGAGCACTACTCTACTTATCGTACTCACCTTGCCCGGTTGTGCTCAGCAGCACCAGCTACAGCAGCCCGTGCATTCACGTGAATTGTACTCATCTTACTCATCTTACTCATAATTACTCACCTTAGTACGACTGGTGGGCGGACATAGATCTATGGGCCCCCATAATGGCAAGTTGCTGAACATGAACACGTGAACATGTACACCCTTCCCACAGTACTGAGCTTTCCACTGGAGTCTGTTTTTCGCTACCCGTCTGATTTCCTGGTCACACGCACCGTGTGCAAAGGGCTTTCCGCGCCCTAAGCGGAGTTCAATGAGAGTACACCCAACCTCTTTGGGGGGGGGGTCGAAACTGACGTTAGGCGCAGGCAGGCAACACACGAGCGCTGGCGGCCTGGACAACAGCAGGCGGCCACGGCACCCCATCAGGAGAGTTTGTCACGATCCTCCTGGGGCCCATGGCCGACCTCGCAGCCTGCCGCGGGCAGCGAGGTCTAGGCGTGCCCGATGCTGACGGCTTGACCGAAGCTCAGGGCACACAGGCTGTGACACAGCAGCACCACTGGCACCAGTGCACGTGCCAAGTGCAGCCTGATGGCAAGGCGGTCTTCCGCCTGTCTGGAGTAGGTGCACCTCATAACTGCGCCTTCAAACTCCGGCCGCGCCTGCTGTCCAAGGGTCGACAGCGCTCCCGTGTCCTACCTGCGCCAGCGTGTCTGGGAGCTGGTTGGTGGCGCCCGTTCGCTGCTGGCTGGTACGACTCCACCGCAGCGGTGAGTGCCCCACGCGCGTGTGATGCTTTCGGTCGGCAGTTGGTCAGGTAGCTACAGTGTAGCTACCTGGCCCGACCCCCTCGCAGTATAAAAGACGGGTGTTTCAGTCTCTGGCACCCGTACGTACTTCTGCGTCGCAGTGGGGGGCCAAGGGCAGTGGTCGAACGGTAGCTGACTTCCCGCCGGCCGCACAATGGATGGCTCGCGACTTGCGGCCATGAACAGTGGACCCGCAAATGGAGAGGTTTGCGGCTATCACTGGGATTACTCCGATAACAGCACACTTCGCGGGAGGGCACCGCATGTGTCCTTCCCTGGGAGGCTGGGGTTGTGCACCGCCCCCAGCACTCCCAGAGCCATCCCCTACACACGTCCGAAAGCAAAAGAGCACGCGCGCGTGGTGACCACATTGCGAGGTAGGGACTCTAGATGGCGGTATAGCCACCATTTTGGCGCGTTCGTGGTGACTGACAAGTGTTGAAAGGCTTGTGGCATAATCACGTGTGATAGTTTGGCGGTTGGCGGATTTAGTTTGCAAGGGTACCTCAGTAGGCAGGTACCTTAGTCAGGAGCTTAGTGCTAGGTAGCAGCAAAGGTAGGTCACCACAATGACGAGGCGGCAGTGGCGGCCGCAGCGGCGGCAGTGGCACCCGGAGGAGGCACTTACACGTTTATGATCTGATAGCGGAGTTAGTTCACAAGCGTACCTCACTTGGTAGCATAGGCAGCGGCGGCTTAAATCCACGAGTGAGCTTTGGAGGAGGGTCTGAGGGGAGCGGACGGCGCACGCGGCAAGCACAGTTGGCGAAAAATGGTGCGCACGATGTGTTGTGCGTGCACGTGGAGCTGGTAAATACTTTGTGTGCGTGTGAGTACATGCCGGATGTGCGTTGTGTTGCATCTTTGTTTGAATTGCCAACCAACACAGTTATGGCAGGCTAGGTCTGGAGGACGGGCTGGGAGCGGGCGGTGCGTGCGTCCGAGTGTGGCGCTAATCATATTCAACGATTTGACACGTACAAGTGTACGTCACTGGATAGCATGGGCCGCGGCGGCGGCAGAGGCTCGTGAGTGAGCGCTGGAGTATGGGCTGGGGGAGGGTTGGCGCACACAGTTGTTATGGGCGCAGTTGGCAGCGGCAGCGGCAGCGGTGGTGCAGGGGAAGTGCAGCTACAGGCACTGCCGGAGGCGGCGGTGGCACGGCGCGGCAGCAGCAACACGTGCGGCGGCAGCGATAGCGGCGGCGAGTGGGGGCGTGGAGCGTGAGCGGACTGGCACGCAGCACGGTGGCGGTGGTGGCGGAGGCGGCTCAGGAGGTGCGTACGCGTGCTTGGGGGGGTAGGGAGCGCGCGGTGGGGGGATGGCACATGATGTGCATTTTTGTACGCCGGCAATCGCTTGCGGTTCGCATGCCAGGAAGCAGTCGACATGTACCAGCTACAGCGGCAGGTGGCAGGAGCACCAGATGTGGGTGTGCGTGTGTGCTTTACTCTGTTGTGAGCTTGCTGCTGGTGGCATTACTGCTTGCCTGCCCACACTGCGCTGACTCCACCCCACCAGGCACACACCAACCGCCATTTCCACCCCTTCCTACCGTCCACCCCTCCACCCTGCAGGCACTGGCGCATGCGCGCGCGGCACAGCTTTACGCGGCAACAGAGGGCCGAGGGGCAGAGCGTCACAACCTCTGTGGCGCTGCCGTTGCCCGCATCAATCCTCTGTAAGGGCCAGCAGAGGTGCTGGTGCGTGCAGACGCGGCGGCGTCAGGCGGCAGTGCAGGCGCAGGAGAGGCTGTAGCGACGGCGGCGGCGGCTAGGCGAACACAGCTGCAGGCGAGCGAGGGGAGGGAGGCGGTGGCGGCGGCGGCGGCGGCGTGTGTGTGTGAAGGCTGCCCAGGTGCGGTTGGCGGACCATGGCTGGTGTGTGTTGTGGGTGATGCTGTCACCACTGCTGCTCAAGCAAGAGGCGGTGTCGGCGGTGGCGCATGCGCACGCTTGGGCTGGCGTGGCGGCGGCGCAGGCGGTGGTGTGGGTGTGCGCGGCGGAGGCGGCGGAGGCGGCGGAGGCGGCGGAGCCTGTTTGAGCTGAGTCATGTGAGTGCCACATTTTCGGTTCAGCTTGCACGCAGTGTGCAAGGTGCTGCTGTGGTGCTGCCGCCTGGTTGGGTTGGGTGGGGTGCTGGGCTGTGCTCCGCCACTGCTGGTGCGCATGGTGCACTTGCTGTGGGCGGCACGGTGCAGCCATTGGTGACAGCGCACTACCGCATTAAGTGTGAATGAACCCTGAGCACTCACCCCCAGCTCCTGGCCAGCGAAAGATGTGCTTAAGCTTCCCCCCTGCCTGTGCTAGTTCTGACAACAGCGCGCACACCGCTGAGCGCGCCCTTCCATGCCCCCGCCCCCACCCTTGCAACCTGCTGCCACGGCAGACACTCCAGTACCACCCCATAAGCTGACTTCACCCCCCCCCCGCCCCCACGGGAACACGTCCCTGCCTGCACAGCGCGCCTGCATGTGTTGCACCACTGGGAGGGGTTTGAGTGCCGCCGCGCCGCCACCTCGTGGACTAGCCATGCTCAGCAGTACTGGTGGGCGCGCGCGTGCGGGCAAGGGGTGCCGCGACGCAAACGCATGGGGCGTGTCTCTGCTGCTGAGCAAGCTGCAGCGGAGGCATTTGGAGCTGCCAGCGGTAGTACTTGGGGTGGCGCGCCGGGCTGTGGGCGCCGCACTGTGGAATGGTGGGCGGGCGCTGCGGGCGAGGGGCGCCACGATGGAACTGCGCGGGTGGCGTGGCTCTGCTGCCAAGCGAGGTGATGTGGAGGCGGCGGAAGCGCACGGGGGGCGGCGCGGTGGGCTGCGGGCCGGGAGTGCGGCACAGTGGTGAGGCGCCTAACACTCCGCTGACAGTGTATATGTGCGTGCTGCCAGGGGGGGAGGGGTACACCTCAATGTGGTGCTTGCCGCAAGATTGTGTAGTTGGTGCTACGGCAGTGCAGACTTGAGCGCCGCAGCCGGGAAACTGCCACCTACGCATGTCACCCACTGGGCAGTAGCCTGTTATTGGCCAGCCCATTGGCTTGCCGGTCATGTGCACCCGCCCCACTTCTCACCCCACCGCTGGCCCCTAGCTCACCACCGTCCCTGGTGTTGCGCCGTGCGGAAGGCAGGCTGTGGTGTTTGTGCACACCAGCTGGCATCACCCCACACAGCAGATGTTGCAGCAACAGCCCATGTCGTGTATGCTGGTTGCCTGACACACATCGTGCATTACACCCCCTGCTGCTTTTGTGCGATGCACAGCTGACGCAGTGCAGGCGCCAGACCGACAGCCTCCGCCGCACGCCGCAGCCGCAGCTTTGGTGCCGTGCAGCCACCTGACGGCAGCCGCCACCCAACCTGCTACCGCCTCCGTGCTGACTAGCACCGCCACGTCTGCCGAGTGTCCCGTGACAGCAGTGGCATCGCTCTCGCTGCCCAATGCACCATCCATGGCGGCGTCACAACTGCTGCGCCGGCAACCACGCGCCACTGCCACCACAAGCACCACCGCCAGCGGCAGTGACCCCCACCACAGCACCAGCAGCCACCCCCGCAGCACCCCTCGCTGTGCCGCCGCATGAGGTCGCGCTGTTGTGGGGGCTGCCTATCCTGCCACAGTCGCAGCATCCGGAGCAGGCTGGCCTCACGGGCAGTAGGGCGGCAGTATGGGGCAGCGGCGGCGCTCGCCCTGCGCTGCGAGCGCGCTGTGGTGCTGCTGAGCACTGATATCGGTCACCGCGGGCGGCGCTCCAGCTGCGGCTGCGGCGGAGGTGCTGTGTGGCCGGAATATGGGGGCTTGTCAGCGGCAACGGCAGCGGCAGCGGCAGCGGCGGCGGCAGCGGCGGCGGCGACAGCAGCGGCGGCGGCGACGGCAGCGGC
>JAULBY010059290.1:0-10656 GCA_032358315.1 Ophiocytium majus
GGGGGGGCCGGCGGGGGGCCCCGGGGGATGTGCAAAGGCTTGCCAAAAGCTCTCACAACCAAGTGAACCCAGCGGCAGGAAGGAGCACGATGTCTGACCGCAGCGCGTCCGCCGAGCGAGGGGGTGGAGGTGGCGAGGGCGATGGGGACAAGGCTGAAAGAGGTGAAAGGGCTGAAAGGGCTGACAGCGGCAACAGCGGGGCCCGCGCCCGCTCCAAGTCCAAGTCCAAGTCCAAATCGAAGTCTCGCTCTCGCTCCCCCAAGGGCGGCCGCTCCCCCCCACCCCCCAGGGACAGCCGGCGCTACTCCCGATCCCCCTCTCCCAAGCGTGACAGGGAGCGCTCCCGCTCCAGGGACCGCGCCGACCCCCCCGTCGACGAGGTGAGTGGGAGGACAGGCACCACCGCTGCAGGTTTTGAAATATTTGGATTCTTGCACGGCCGTTGTGCAACTCAGGACTGTGAAGGCCCCTGGTGAGCGGGGTGCTTGCTTGCGGTGCGCGCGCAGCCGTTGCCAGCGTGCCGCTGACCTGAACACGGTGCCCCCACCACACCACTGCCGCCCCTCAGGACAACCCGGGCAACAACCTGTACATCGGCAACCTGAGCTTCCGCACCGACGACAAGTAAGCCCTCTCTGCAAAACAGCAAAACGAGCATGAACCGCTACTTTGCTCACCAGCTTGTGCGCCCTGGAGCGATGACGCAGGGGGCACACAGGCAGGCGGTTTGTCCGCTCGAGCGTGGTGTTGGGGTGCGGGTGTTGCTCGCAGCCACCACCCCCCCACGTTTTCCCAGTTTGGCTTGTAAAGATAGTTCATTCAGAAAAGTGAGCAAGTACGATCGTGCGGTCCACAGGAGTGTGCGAGCGTGTGTGTGGGGGGGGGGGGCGCTGTGCTTGTTATGGCCTCTAACAACCGCAGGTGCTCCTAGGGCAGAGGCGGAGGCCGTCGCTGTGCTGGTTTGCCACCACCGCTCTTGCCCGCACGCACAGCAGCGGCTGCAGGGTCAGTTGCAACATGGTGAACGGACGGTTGGGCGGCCTGGCGGTTGCCTGGCGTGTGCCTTTGCCCCTCGAACGACCGAAACCTGTCCACGGAGGTGCTGCCAAGGTTGTCCAGGTGGCGTGCCCTTACCACCAGCCGGTCGCGGATTGACCAGCTGCTCGCGTGCGCACCCCGCTGGCGGCCGCTGCACGACAACAACGCCCCGCGGCAGTTCCTGAACAGCGTAGGAAGCAGCAGCGCTGCCATGCACGCATCTCTGCCACGCTGGTCCACTGCAGTTGCGTTACCGTGCCCTTTTAGCAGCCCTTCGCAACGAGCATGGCTGACCAGCGCTCCTGCCCTCCGGGAGGGCTCTACAGTGAAATCTTCCCAAGGTAAAAAAAGGCTACTTGACGGCAAGCAGGGGCGCGCAAGTCTGTTTTGATAAGCCATGTGGCAGTTGGCATTGCGGTAGTTGCAGCCCGGCGGAGACATTGCTCAGCAGCAGCAGTGGCAGCAGCGTCGGCGCATGCTTGGGTGCGTGCCTGTAGGTTGGCACATTGCCATTGGGGCAGATGCAGCAGCAGCTTGCGGTCACCGGCCTTTCTGAAGTTAGGTGCAGTTTCGGCTCGGCAACAGCAGGTCAGATCCTCAGGCGTCTAGGACTGCCGGCAGCAGCACCGCAGAGCTCGCAGGCCAGGTACGCCCCGACCGGCAACACCGTGCAGCATTATCAAGGCGCCGCAGCGCCACCAGCAGCTGCCCCGCAGCAACGCTGGCACACCTGCTCAGCAGGACTGTCGGCAACTTCCCAGCAGGAGCGCCGGCACCTGTGGCACCAGCAAGCGCCCAGCAACAGCGCACCAAGTGCAGCAGCGGCCTCAGCAACTGCCCAGCACCACCAGCAGCAGTGCCGAGGAGCAGATATGTGCCAGCAGCGACGTCCGCACCAGAAGTACTCGGCGTCTGCTCCATGTGCTCCATTTCGAGCGCCAGAGCTGGTGCCACGCGAGAGCGAGCCGTCATCATCAGCAGCAGGTGCTCATCAGCAGCAGCAGTGCTCAGCAGCACCTCCCTTCAGCCAGCTGGAGCCGCAGCCATCCCGCGTGGCTGCGGCCCCTCGGCCATGCACTCCACAAACGTGCTTCAGGCTCGTGTGCTCGTGCCCAACACCGCGGCCGCGGCGCGCCCGGCCCCCCAGGAGCGCTCAGCAGAAGCGGCACCGCTGCCGCACAGCAGTCGAGAGCACGCCCTCGGAAACCAGCACCTGCATCAGCGGCCGTGCCAGCGCCACACACGTTGCAGCCAGCGTACGCCGCGGCGCGCCCCGCGCCCCCATCTCGTCGACCAAGTAAACTGTTCAACCACCAAGTACCGCTTCGTGTTCCTGAGACCGGTCCACGCCCGCGCCGCGCCGCCACGCGCAAACCGAAACGTGTTTACAACTTCCTGCGACCGGCCCCGCCGATCCGCACCCGCCGCGCACCTGTCACCGCCGCGCCTGCGCGCCCACCGCTCCCGCACGGCCCCAACCCCGCCCGCACCCGTCACCGCCGCGCCGCCCACGCTCGGAACCGAAACCGCCGCTCGGCCCGCATCATCCCGCTCGCACCCGGTGCTCCGCACACCCGCACCCGTTCGTGAGACGCGCTGCTCCGTCCCGCCGCGCCACCGCCCCCCCCCCCCCCCCCCCCCCCCCCCCCCCCCCCCCCTGCCGCCCCCTCCTCTTCCGTGAACTGCAACTCAGCGACCTGGAGAGGGCGTTCGGCGGCTACGGGCGCGTGTCGCGCTGCGAGGTGGTGCGCGACCCGTACTCGAAGCAGTCGCGCGGCTTTGGCTTTGTGACGTACGAGAACGTGGACGACGCGCGGCAGGCCGTGCGCGAGATGGACGGGTGAGCGGCCCGCGTGAACCAAAAAAATGTGGTCATGTGAATAGCGGCATGAATGTTCATGAAAATTCACTGATGTGGGCGGGCACGTGGATGGCGCGTGCCTTGGGCGACTACACGGAGTCCCATGGGTGGGCATGCACCTTTGTTTGTTAGTGCATTGCGTTGTGTGTGGTTGCATGCACTAGTAGTACTTCGCTTGCGTTACCAGTGGGGGCGTGTTGTTGTCCGCCGGTGGGTGGTGTTCAGCCCCGCTTGAAGCGACTTTACGCTGTGCTGCGCTGCACAGTTTGACAGCCGCCTGGACAAGCGCCTGTGCTACCTCTGCTGTGGCCACCAATCACGCCGCGCAGCTGCACCTACGCGTGATGTTTTGTGCATGCGCGCGGTGCCGCTGGTGTGACACAGCACCACCACTGCCTGCCTGGCCGCTGTTTTTGCACCTTGTGCTGACTCTCATCCCTTTTGTTTGCAACGTCTGTCACGTGCCTTCCCACCTTCAGCGCCACGGTGCAGGGCCGCAAGCTCAAGGTTGAGATCTCGCGCCGCGCCGGCGGCCACCCAAGAACCCCTGGCGAGTGTGAGTGAGCAACTCAAAGTACAGCACAGTACTCACTCCTTTTGCCTATTGTGCTTGCTCTCTGCGCTGCCTGCTACAAGGAAGCCGGTGCCCTTAGCTGTTTGGTCTTGTGCGTATATCGTGTCATTCACCCAAGTTTTCCTTTAAGTATGCAGATGGGGGGTTGGCGCGCTCTGCTTCACATGGCGTCACTGCCACCACCACTCGCAGCAGCAGCACCAAACCACGCGTCCGAGCTGAAAGGCCGCAGTTTACGTCGTGCCTGCCATGGCTTACACCACTGCACCAACTTTCACATGCGCCACTGCCTGCGCATCGTGCATGCCATGCCACAAGTAAGCACACCCTGCTGTGTTTGCCACACAAGGCTCACCGCCGCCGCGCCCTGACATGCGCTGCCCCCACTCACAGACCGTGGCCCCTCGGGCGCCAGCGTCAAGTACCAGGAGAGGGATGGCCGCGGCGATGGCCGCGGCGATGGCCGTGACAGCCGCGGCGGCGGCGACTACAGGGGCAGCAGGGGCGGTACGTAGCAGCCTCCTAACTTACATGCCAGCTGCTCAGCCCGAGTGTGCAAGTGCTCTGCCGCTGGTGCTGTGTCTGCTGCTGCTATGAGACAGCTGCTGTAGGTGGCACGCGACGGCTGCGAGTGTCGCCCATCCCAAAATTCGGGGTGCTTCCCACACAGGAACATCAACGCATGTCTTTGTAGCACTGCGGTGGTCATGCGCCCCTGCGCTGGTGTCTAGTGTACTCCACCACATGGTGTTCCTTTTGTATGCGCCACAAAGCTGTGTTTTGCTTAGAAATAGGCTCTTATGCACACTCACACTGCCATCACTCTTCCTGTGTCATACAGACTCCCGGGACTACGGCGGGCGCGACAACTACCGCGGCGGCGGCGGCGGCGGCGGTGGCCGCTACGACGACCGCGGCCGCTACGACGACAGGCGCGACTACCGGCGCTGAGAGCCAGCTGCTGAGCACAGGCCACGTACGCGTTGGCAGGCGGCTGCTGAGCATCACCGCTAGGGACTGCTGTTGCAGGTGCTGAGTAGCTGCTGTCTCCGACAGCACCTGTTCAGCAGGTGCTGCCGGGTGCGCGCGCGTCCTTTGCCGCTGAGGCGCGCAACTGCGTATGGCGCGGCGGCGCTCGCGGTGCCACAGCCAGCGCGGAGCATGCATTTTTTTTCTGGCTGTGATGGCAGGCCCGCAGCATGCGTCCCTGCAGCATGGCGCCGACCGTCAACAGTTGCCGCGCCTGCAGCTTCGCTGGCTGTCGGCTGGCGCCGGTGCGGGGCGCGCAAGGGGGGCTCCTGGGCGTTATGTGTGGGGCATGGTAGCACACTGTGGTAGGCGTTGGGGTGCTTGAGGCGTTTCATTGCAGTACTACAGCCGCGTTGTTGTGGCAGCTGTGGTGTCATGCTCAGCAGACAGGGCGGCGGGCTCTTGGTTTTACTCCATATATGGGCAGCGCCACTTGCAGAATGCACGGCACACAAACATTCCAGCCAAGAGCGGGCCGCAGGCGTCCGTCGCCATCGCGTCTCAGGCCTAGCGCAAGCAGTAAAGCCATGGTGTGCACGAGCTCGTGGGTGTCAAAATGTCAAACCTCACACGCGTGTTCCCTGTAGTGCTACTACCAGTGTGTGCCTCCGGTTCATGTGTTGCTGCTTGGTTGTCGCTGTTGCTGTGTGTGCGGCACTGTGCGCGCTTCATACTTCAGAAGTACATGCATGCCACATCAAAGGCAAGGCGGTGTGTGTATCGAGCAACTTGTTACCAAAGTGTGTAACATGATTCGGCAGCTCCCTGCATGCTTTTAAAATGGACGACTGTCTTATTTGGCGGCTTCTGTGTGTGGTGTCACCCAGCTGTGACATGGTAACACTGCACCATGATTCACAGTGCGGCTACAGCTTGTATGTGAATGTACGTTTCAAAAAGTAATGTTGGCACGCTGTCATGACGTCACACTATCCTGCACCAGCCAGCATTCGAATTACAGGAGAGCACGCGCGCGCGTGCGCGAGGTGTGCAGCGCGGAATCCCTTTTGCTGAGCAGCTGCCCCTTGAAGTTGCACCCAGTTGAAGTTGCGCTACGAACAATCTGCGCGAACCCGCGCGCACCCAAAGCCTGCGCGAACACAGCCTCACAGCCTGGCCCTGCGTCGCGTGTCGACCCCCACTGGTGCCATACTGCTGCTGCTGCCGTGTGGGCGACTGCCGCCGGTCTCGGCCTGGCAGCAGGCAGTAGCTCTCGCTCAAAGAGCCCCCCGCTCCCCGTCGCCATCTCACACTGTTGGTTGAAAAATGGCCATGGCCGCTACTCCGTCAGCGTGCGGGTAGACGACTCACCTCTGCAAGAGTACCAGCATGCGGTAAGTGGTGCTACCAGTGCTCCTGGCATCATCGCCGCACCGCGCACTGTCGCGCTCCGGCTCCGTACCGGTGTGTGTTGTGTAACTGGGGCAACATCGACACCAGCTGCAGCAGCACAGCACACACAGCCGTGCTGCTGCTGGCGGTGGCGGCGGTGGTGTTGTGGTGCCTGCGCTTGCCGCACCACAGTGCTGTGCGATACTGACCGCCTGGCATGCTGCTTCCTGTGTCCTGTGCCACGCTACCGCTTGCAGGACATGACCTACATCGCCACTCCCACCAGGTCAATCCACACCTTCGCTTTTCTTTGAGCATGCGCAGGCCGGTAGCCATGATGACACAACAGCTCGTTTGCATGCCTAGGCGGTTGCTATTTTCATGTCTAGCACAAGTCTGTAGCAGGACATTGGAATGGTGCCCTTGGCCGTGTGAGGTTGCTGCAGCAGACCTCTCTGTGCCCAAGTGCCGCGAGTTTATGCTACGCTGGTGTTTTCTAAGTGACGCCACAGATAGCTGGCGACCTTGCCAGCAGCCAGCATATCGCGAGCAGCAGCACCAGCAGCAGCAGCGCTCTTGATCCGCATTCCTTTCACATGCTGGCACGAGGTAACGTGAGCTGGCTTCGCACAGCGCCACACTAGTGTGCACGCGTGGGGCACGTCAGCAGGCGCTTGCTGGAGTAGGCACATGGTGCACACACTTGAGTGAGCATTCAAAACGTGCTGTAGTATGTACCCTGCACAAGCAGTTAGCAGCATGCTATGACAGGCATGACTTTGCTGCATGACTCTCTGCACTGCTCATGCAACGCTGCGGCCGCTGCTGCTGCACCATGCTGCTGTTTACAGGGCAGAGTCAGCATACTTCAAGTCCTTCACGCAAAGGCTGCCGGATGGCGAGGAGGTGACGCAGCCCTGGCTCGTGGTCCCCTACAAGGTGTGAACTGGCACCACATGCTGTAACTTTGTCTGATTTACCAATTGCTCATGTCAGCTCAGTCATGAGTGCAGCGAGGCCCTCCCGACGCCCTGCACGCACCCAACATGCATGCACACTCCTCCTGTACGTTGCCTGTGTGCACCCACTTCAAACTTGCGCTTGAAGTTTGCTGCACGTCTGCTCTGGCGGTGCTGCATGCCTGATGCGCTTGTGCCGCCATGAGAACTGCGCTTGCAGTCACACCGCTCTCTTGCATGCTCGGTGTGCGTGTGCATGGGCGGGCAGGTGCACGCGCGCAACCACCCGTCCGAGTACTGTGTCGCAAAGGTGCAGGTGGACGGCCAGCTGGCACAGAGCCACATCATTTTCCCGGGCGAAGACGTGAGAAGCGACAGGATTGCGAAACAAAATATGTGGGCTATTGCTTACAAGCGTATGGAGCCCTGGCTCCCATATACCGGTACTTAGGAAGTACTGAAGTACTTGTGACGTATGTGTTGAAGCCAACAAATTGGTGTGGTTTGTCTGGAGTCATCAGTGCATGCGGCATCGTGGCGGACGTATCGTGGCGGACGCAGTATCTTACTGTGGAATGCCGCTGCATTGCTTCCGCTGGGCTCACGCATTTGCTCATTTACCCAAGTGTCACTTGAAGTGTGCAAACACCAAGGAGCAGAGAAGGGGCATCGAACCAGATTTGCAGACAGGCGGCCTATGCACGGACAGACGTGCCACGCCTCTAAGGGAATTTGCACACACTGCGTGGCAAGCGCTCATGTGCGTGTGACAGCCTGGCATGGCATGGCTAGCGCGTCCGGCGCTGCGGAGTCGTGCACGCGCCCGAGCAGTGTTGTTTGTGCGTGTGCGCGGCCCCAGCTTAGCACCCAGCTTGTCGCTGCTGAGTCAAAGCGCGCTGGCAGTCAAGCCCTGTGCCACAGTCCCTTTGGTGCCTAGAATTGTTTCTGCTGAGCATAATGGAGACGGACGTTGCTCCACCTGTTTTCATGCCATTGTAACGCCAGGTGACCTTCACTGGAATCATCGTCAGCCGGACGGAGATACGTGAGCTGCTGTTTGCGCCGCCACGGCCGCCCACCCTGAGGAAAAGAAGGCACGCGGCGGCCGCGCCATGTCTGCTGAGCAGGCACAGGAGCTTGGCACCATCAGGTGCGCCGCTGCTCCGGTGGCTGCCTGCATGCTGGACGTTGCATGCGAGCTGAGGCCGATTTTGTTTCTTCACGCCTAGTTTCGCATGCCACCACCGCACCACTAGTAGCAGGCAGTTGAGATTTTTTGGGGAAAAAAACACTGCCGACAGCGCCTTGTGGTGAGCTGTTGGCAAATGAGCTGCGGTCGTTCTGTCAGGTGTGCGCCAGTCGCGCACTGCCAGAGTATCTTGCACTTCGTGCTGTGATTTGTGTTGCGTACGCCACACACAGTCTTGCATGTCATTGGGTCTTATACCTCACGAGGTGCAGATCCCAAAGTAGCTATATTTATTTCAAATAAATAAATCATTTGCACTGTGGGCGTGCAACGGCCCAGGTTGTGCAAGCCAGCATGCATAAATGTCCATGAGCGGGCCGCATCTACACTTTGAAGGATACTTCAAGTAGTACTTTGAAGTACACGTAGACATACTCGCAGCTCTACATAGTCCACATCAGGAAGTGCCACAAGCATCCACCTAAGTGCTACTAGTAATAGTATTTTGTATGTTATTTCCACTTGTGCGCGCGCAAGAGCCCATGCCACGCAAGCCAGCGTACATGAAGCAATTGTACCAACGTAGTAGTAGACTACTTCAGAAGTACAACCCGGCTTGTATGCCCGCCATGTGCCCCCAGCATGGCGTGCGCATCTCCCATGTGCGCAGTGCGCGCGCCCTGCAGCTGCACAGTTGCCCTCTCAAAATTGAAATAGTTCAATGGTCACCTGTGCGGATTGTGTGACCATGTGTGCACTGCATGCGGCCCCACAGGGTGACTTTCGAGCGCGTGACCGTTCTGCACACGTACTAGGGACCCGACATCGTCACCAACCACAGTGCGAGCTACGTGCACGCCACCAAGAAGGACACCTACAGCCAGGCATGCGCCTTCGCTGCGTCCCGCAACCACCTCGCAGGGTTCTGTACTGCCGCACCGTGCATGGCACAGCAAGCTCGTTTGATCCCTGTCTGGGGATCGCTTGCGCACCAACCACTGGCCGCACGCATCTGCAGCTCTGATAATCCAGCGCCGCCAGTAGCGCGCTGCCCCTGGCGGCCGGCCCATTGTGGAGGTGGGGTGGTGCCCAAGCTCGCACTTTGTTTTTGCAGCCGCAGCAGCGGTACTGCGCCCACGGCCCTTGCAGCTGCGGCCACACCGCAGGCTGCGCTTGACCTGAATTATCATACCTCTAGAAGTACTACAGTAGTATGTACATTGGTAGATAGACGAGGGCATGTGATCTGACTAGTAGTATTGTCATGGTACCACATTATAGGTGCCTGGGACTGCCGGCTGACGGACCGCCCGCCCGACCCCCCTCCAGCGCCCGGGTTGAAAGCCACGCGCGGTCAATCGTTGACACATTGGCAATCATTGCATGCTGCCTCGACACCTCAAGTTGTCTGCGGGCGAGGCATGTGTTTGCGGTTGCAGCGCCGACAAGTCCAAAAATGTGCGTGTTCTTACCCACATTTCGCGGCGTGCAGGCGGCCTGGCGGCCAGGAAGCCGCACCGCCACCAGCTGACCCGCCGGCAGCAGCAGCGGCGCCAGGTCTCGCGCGGTGGGCTGGGCAGAGCCGCCCGCCGGTTGGTCACGGCGCGCCGCGGTCAGGTTCACCACTCGCGTACGCGTCGACAGCGTCAGGGGGGCGCCGCTCGCCACAGGGCCCTGCACCTGGGTCACCACCGCCGGGATCACAACTTGCAGACCGTTGGCGGCTACCGACCGCAGCACCACCACCCCCGGCGCTATGCGAAAGGGGGCCAGCGCTGGCTTGCTGGCCATGACCTTCCCCTCCGTGACCGGCCTGACGTTGCCGTCCCTGTCGTGTGTCGCCGCCTGCCGTTCCGCCTCCGTGACCGCCCCCAGCAACCGCAGCACGCCGTGCGCCCGGTTGTACTCCCCCACCATGAGCGCGAACTCGTCCGTCGGCTCCTCAAAGCCCGCGTCAGAGTCCTCCGGGAGACGCACCCGCTGCGACTGCGGGTCCTCGAGCCGCCTCGCCCGAGCCACCACCGCCAACATCTTGTCCGGCCACTCCGCCAGCGGCAGGCGGTGCCAGTTTGGCAGCGGTTGGTCCAGCGCCTGCGCCGCCTGCACGCCCAGCAACTCCCCCCAGTCGATGTAGCGAGCTGCGGGCAAAGTCGCGCAGAACACCGCCATCGCAGCCTCCTCCAACTGCTGCTCCTCCGCCGGGGCGTCGTCCCGCCCCAGCCACACCATCATTGGCGTATCTGCGCCCCCGCCATCGCTGCCGGCGTACGCCGCCATCTCCTCCTCACCCGCCTGCGCCGCACGCTCGGCCGCGGCGGCTGCGGCATCCGCGGCGCCGACGCGTTCTAACGCCGCCATTGCCGCCACCCCGGCCCCTCCTTGCCCGCCGCCCGCCTCGGCGGACATGTCGTACCTCTCCTGATTTTCTGCAGCCACGCCTGGCGCTGCTTACCACCACCCCCCCGAGCGAAAACGCGAGCACCAGCAGCGGCCAGGCGCCACGCACCGCTGCAGAAGGCAGCGCGCCGCCACGGACGTCCGCCCTCGCCGCCGCAAGCAGCAGGAGCCGCACGCTGCCCCCCTGCCGGTGCCGAACACCGAACCAGGCGGAGGAGGTGGAAACACCTGCCGCCACCCGCCACACAAAGTCGAGCCAAGCGGAAACGCCGGGCTC